>VXBO01002217.1:0-54906 GCA_013400135.1 Rhinoptilus africanus | reverse complement strand
TGGATACTTTCCCATTTGAAGTCAGAAAAATTCTAATTATAGTTTCTTATGCTGCTGTGTTGGTTTACCCATGGCTTGTATTTCTTTCTTAAAGGCACGCAAAAGACTTCAGGTCCCAACTTTTCCCAGCAATAGTTTTAAAGGATGCTTTTCCAGTAGAAAAGTTCTGGTTTATTGAGTAAAAAGATAATCTGTAGTGAGTTATGATGCACTGCTTTCTTTTCCCTCAAGCACTATTGAAATATGAAGAAAAAAATTGTTTGTCTCCTTACAACATATATGTATGTGTATATATCCTAAGGATTAGTTAATGTTGATGTAGTCAAGGTGCATGGTCACTTCATTGGAAACTAGTAATTGAGCTTTAATTGTGACTTGCTCACAAATCAGTATGTTTTAGATACAACTAATATTTACATTTTTATGTATTTGATCTATTTTAGTTTTTTTCATAGCTTTTTAGTTGAAAATATACTTTGTTTAGCACTACCTGCCTTCTGAAAAGCTCCTCTCAGTCTTTGACTTCAGTGTTCCCATTTAAAATATATGGTATTTTGTTAGAAAAATGTGCAAGATTCAGGGAAAGATGCTAATGTCATGCACGTTCATCAAGAAATATATTGGCTTTAATGGTAGCATTTGAATTCAGCAATACAAACTCAGCCTTGTAAAGAAAGATAGGAGCTTCCTACGTAGATTCTAGGGTTATAATACTGTGTATGCACATAAACAAAGAGACGTATAAATAGATCTGAGGTCTAAACTAATTTGTTTTGTTGGGTTTTTTAGGAAAACTTTCACTAAAAGGGAAAAACCAATGAGCAGTTCCTCTGAACAAAAATTGATAGCCTAAACCAAATAGTGTTGCTTGTTATCTGGATTTAGCAAAGACGAAGTCCGTAACTTCTCACTTTTTATGGACAGCTTTCGGTTTCTTCGAAGGAAGATTTTGATAAAAGTTTCGAATCATAGAAATATTGGAAGCTGCTGGTGCATATTTGTACTGTTTGCTAAATACAGTCATATCCAAAGATCTACAGTTCTGATAGGAAGGAATTGTATTTTGAGTTCTTCAGTCATATACAGTTAACAAAAGTAATACTGTTTGGAGTAGCAGTGCTGTTAAGAGAGTTTGACTCCACTTTGAATATCCTTAACTTGTTACCAGCTGTCCAGGAACCCCCACAGGCAGTGGCAGATCCTTACTTTGTTTTTGTAGTGTACTAGTAGCTATACGTTACTGGTTTGCTTTCCCACCTCACCACCCCCAACTCTCAAAATGAATTAGAAGAGGAATGGAGTTGAAATCATAGTTACTAGGCAGGCATTTTTACACCAAGCAAACCCATTCATCTTGATCACCTGCACATGTTTGTTCCAACCTCTCTATGTGTAGCCAAGAGACACTGAAACCAACCTCGATGTCATCCAGTACACCGCAGAGTTACGGTCTGTTATCTGTGACAAGTGCCAGGGTAATGGATTTAATAGATAAACCTCTTTAATGGACAGTTGCATTGTAAAACACAAGCTCAACTTCAGTGTAAAATTTGAATATTTTTTTCCAAATGTGGACTGTGTTATTTAACAACTTTNAATGCAAAGTTTATATGAAAGGTGCCTAACAGCTATTAACTTAGAAGCAGTATATCTTTCCAAATTAAACAGATTAGCAGAATGATTGAATGAAGTTTAAAAAAAAAATTAAGTGATTCATTTTAATTTCATATAAAATGCTTAATCTGTCTACAAGTACTCAATATTTAAACACTGCTGGATGTATCTAATTTTTGCTTGCATTTCTAATTGCTTCATTGTGGTATATTTCTGAAACCCATTCTGCCATGTGTAGTCACTGATATAATTTCTGAAAACAAACTTTAATTTGGGACTTCTTGTTTTTAAAAGTATTCTAAGCAAATCGACCACCTTTTTTGCCAGGTATTTGGGTTGCTTTGTACAGCATATCTTAACAGGAGGAATGTGTGCAATATATATCACCTCAGTTTTGTCTGGCAATGTTATGAAAATGTTAAGATGCAATATCTTCCTTTCACTTCCAGTTGGAAAAACTGCAGTATCTCTAATTTGGTGGTGTATTTATTTTTATCTATTCAGTGTATGGGCATATGGTTAGTTAGGTTTTTTTAATGTACATTATGTGCTTTTAGTAGTTTCTGAGTTTTATCACTTTTATGGATGCACCAGTTGTACCCATTTGCATGTTCTTTCAATATGAAGACCATAGGGAAGAGGGGCTTCAGGAAGGATTTCTGGAAACCAGGAATGAGAACAATTGTAAGTCAATAAACATAGATACTGCATCATTAACTTTTTTGGTATGGTATGGATTTTATAGCACCTATGTATGTTTGCAGTTATTAAGTTATTGCATAAATGTTTAAGAATGAGCATTTTTTTCATCCAAAATTTTGTATGTTTGCAAATATATTTTTGTAATAAAACTTCAAAACAAATGTTTCAGCACCTCCAAAAAAATCTTCCAGTGTTTCCTTTTATTTCTAGAGCTAGTAGCCTGCTAGAAGGGTAAGTTCAGATTTTATTTAGGGTTAATATTTTCCAGAGAAGAAACTCAAGCTCCTTACTTCATACTGGGCGCAAACCCAAATTGCATTCATTCATTCACTAAAGAAAATGCAGCATGCCTGCTTGAAGGACAGTTGAGAATAGCATCTGTGAATTGCAACAGCTTCTGGCTACCCTCTCTGTTGCTTTAAGTAGGCTTGCATTTTTAATTTGATAAACAGACTAATTTCCTTTCATGTTAAGAAATGCATTTGCAAGTTCACTATTTTATAAGTAACTGTAACTGGGGTTTGTGCCTTTCCTTACCACTTTTTTACGATATCCCCTCTCATCTCTCTAGACATGGCATATGATAATCCGATGTTGGTCTCTGGTCGTAGAGTTTGGAAATTGTAGTTGTCCTTTTACTGTATCTGGTTGCCACCATGCAACTGATCAGCCACAATTTGACAAAGTAAAATAGAGAAGCTGATGAGGAGGAAAACCAAAGCAGAAGTTCTGTTGGAATAGATCATGAAGTTAAACAAAACCTTAACACCAAAGTCTTTTAATCTTAGCTAGGTGCTTATTCCCATTGTGATCACCCGTAAGAGAGATTGCGAGGCATACCAAATGCCAGGAGGGGCTGCTGAAGAACGGTGTTTGCTGGTCTAGTAGTCAATATTGAACTGGCTCCTCTACTATATACAGAAGATTCTTCTAATAGAAGACTGACATACAGAACAAGTACAGAAGTCAGGGATTTACCGTAAGTTAATTGAGGAAAAGCCTAGAGTCTAAATTCTGTTAAATGGGTTGCCTGTTTGGTCAATATCGAGGAAGTATTTTTTTTGTTGTTGATGTGGTTAACATTTTTGTCTTCTCTGGATCCAGGTATTCCTAGTTACTGTTACTCCTATGAAGTGCTCCCCTTTGGTTTGGAAACAGGAGAATACTTCTCATTATGTGTAGCTGCAGCTAAACCAGGCACTGTACAAAAAATTTATGCAGACCAAAACACTTCTTTGGCCTTTTCTCTATTGCTAGTGTGTGCTCTACAGTCATGTTTTCTGAGAGCAGAGGAGAACATCAAGTCAATCCCTAATACGATGGTGTTAGAGAACTAGATAGAATCAAGGAGTAAGCATTAGGCTTCCTAAAACTCATCCACTAAAATTCAAATTGTATTTGCAGGCTTGCAGAATGAAATAACACAACTAGGTTTTTTAGGCAAAGTTTTACCTCGAGTTCATGGGCCAAGTTAAGTGAAGTCAGGGACTCGTTTATTTGGTAAGGATTCAAGTGTACTTCATTTTCGATATAAAAGATACTGGAGGATTAACACTAATACAGAGGATAAGAAACCTGTTGTTCATACAGGTCTTCATTTATGAACAAATGAAGACAAATGTCTTCATTTATTAACAGGATGCAGTCAAATCACTAAATGCAGTCTGCAGTATAGCTAAGGTAAATTTCTCTAAGTTTAGTGACCTAACCCAAAATTCAAAAGATCAGAAATCATAACATGTTAAACATTTTTGAAAGTTATTTTCAGTGCCCAATAGTGGAATTCTTTCCTCCTATCTTCACACAACTTCAAGTGTGAATCAGCTTTTTTCTCTCTTCCAGATTTTATGATTGAGGGATTTACGTTTGAACTGACATACTAATTTAGGAGAGTTAAACTTCAGTGATAGACCTGTACCTGTAATATATAAAGCATGTCTTTGTCAGTTACACAACAATCTTTCTTTTCGTCTTTGAATCCTTTATATGAGACTCCTAATTAGGTTCAAAAAGCGTTGTGAAAAGAGGGCAGTGAAGAGAATATTTTTGTCAGTTGCTGCATTTTTGAAAGAGCATTGCAATAAAATGAAAGGGAAAGGACCAGTAAATAGAAGGTTCCTGAGAAGTGAACAAGGGAAGGAACAGCAAAAGGGAGTGAAAGGGAGTATTGTACAGAGACGAGTATGGCCTGTGAAGGTATTTCCTGAGTGTGGAAAAAATGTAAGTTACAGTTTTGTTTCTGGACTGCTATATGTCTTCGGGTATTTCCAAAGCTCAAATGTGGTTTGCCTGTAAGAATCCAGACTATTTGACCATGTATTCAAAACCAGACTGGTTAGGCTTGATCTCCCTACTCTAATTCTTGAGGTACCAATACATAATTTGCCAGGTCTGTTACGGGGTTTTTTAACATACAATTATGAAGCAGCATAATGGAATTGACTGATTCATAGCGGTACCTAATTTTTATCTTTGCTTTATGGCCTCACATTACAGCTTAAAATCTGCTAGATGGAACAAGGCTGCTCATATCTAGTTGCACTTTTTCCTTTGTTTTAAATAAGCCATCAAAAATATTTCTACCATAATCCGTTCTTTAAAATTCAAGAAGCTCTCTTTTAAAAAATCAACCTTGGGAAATAAAACCACAAAGGAATGAGCTCTCTTTACATGCTGGCTGAAATGAAGGCGCTTGCCCTCAGGCCTTACTTGAAAACATGTAAGGTATGTGATGTAAATGCAGAAGTTGTGGGGTCTTTTTTTTTCTCCTCATAAATATGTCAAGAAGCTTTAAGGGTATCTACAGAGCAAAGATCTTGCAGCCTGTCTCATGTATGCAAAACTCTATGTGGTATTAATTTAGAGAGCATATGGTTTGTACATCCTGCTTTATTTCTTGTGGTTCATAAGAGGGATGGGAAAGGCTTAGCAGGTTATCCATCTGACTTTCTCGTGTAGACTTGAGATTTACAGATAATGCCAAGTGCCTTCTCTAGTTACTTTTTAAGCATCAAATAAATTACCCTCTGTTCTCTGGGGACACAGTTCCCCCATGTGAAAAAATTGCTGTAAAGGAAGGTTCTGCTGTCTTAAACTAACTACGAGAATTGAGAGACAAGGGTGAAATTAAAGCCTGTGGGGTTTGGGTGTGTACAGAATCTGTTGTGGTTACAGCAAGGCCTGTTCTTGGCGTAAACTTGAAGATGGCAGACACAGGGCACCCATTATAAGGAGAGCTCTCTGCTTTACAATGCTTGAATAGGAAAATCCTGCTGCAACAGAAGCCCTTACAGAAGACCCAAAGGCTTGGTTAGAAACACCTGCAGCGCTTTTAATAAGGGCTTGAAAATAAACATAAATCAATATTTTGTAGATATGAGGAGAGCTGTCTGAAGGAAACTGCTAAAATGAAAGATGTATGTGAAAGTGATGGAGATTGCACACTACATAGTGACTGAGCCTGGGCCCATGGTGTAGCTCCAACTGTAGCTTCATTTTAGATAAAAAAGACAGACTGATCTTACTACTCCACCTGTACCTGTTCCCCTGCAGTATATACTGTGATGTCTTGCAATTCTTGAAGCTTTGTTGGACAGAAATTGGAGGGGGGTGATGTTGCTTTTTTTTTTACTTTAATTTCATTAGTAGCTGAATAATGTTATTACTGAAGATTAGCTGAACAATCTGTTCGATTGTATAACTGAAGTCCCTGCATTTTTGCACATGTGGAGGGATGTGCTGGTGATGCATAATGGTCTGCATAATTAGAGAATGCTTTGGCATAAATCCATCTCATCCGTTCTTGAACAGCTCCCTTCTTGAAGGGCTTCTAATGCAGCTGCTCTTTCAAAGGGCAAGAATAGTCAAAGCCTGTCGTGTTGCAGAGAACAAGCTGAAGGAAATTTCAGTTTCTTTCCATATGCATTACAGCACAAATAAATCCTGCTTTATTTGGTCACTATAGTTGTCTCCTACCTTCCTTCTAAATGTACATAATCTATGAAAGCATTGCTGTTTGAGACATTTCTCTTAGCATGTTATTGATGATAACTTTATTATTTTGATTTTATCAAATTCAGTTATTTGAATATAGATACTAATTGAAACAGTCTAAAGTGAATAATAACTTCCCAGCTTGTTTGAAGAGTAAGTGTTATGGAAGCTGGTTTATTAAAAATCAAATTGAGAAAGCAAATGTGAAGTGACTGTGGGACATTTATGTATTCAATAGGTCTTACAAGCATAGATGCAGGCAAATACCTCAAACTCCTACTACAGAAGTATTTTATATTTATGTTAACAGATAAAATTGCAACAAGTGGAGATTCAGTTCAAAAATTTTGTAAATAACATTAATATTAGCAATTGGTTAAATGAAACTAATCCAAATACCCTCAAGTATTGCTGTGTTAGCATTACAAATGTCAATTTAAATATTGTAATTTTGTTGCATCGATAGCAGAAATACTTCCCTAAATATACTCAAATAGCAGAGCAATTAGCAAAACCAGTCACAGCGAATTCCTTTGACTATGTGAGACATGCGATGATTTGTTTTCTCTCTGATAGACTACATGCTAGATAGGGATAAATAAGTCACTCTATAAAACTTGTCTCAACTTATTTGGTTTAATCTGAACAATTTTTCATCTGTCATAAAATTGGCATAATATTATGGAAACTGTGTGAATTTGGGGTTTTTTTTTCCAGTCTCTTTACTAAATGACATTTTGTTTAGAGGCAATAAAAAAAATTACTATGACTTTAAAAATATTTTTATCCAACTTTTGGCTGCCTGTAGCTCAAAAATGGCTTGGTCTCTTACGAAGCTTTCCATAAACATTTTGCCTTTGGCAGATTACTTTCTCAGCTGCATTTGAGGAGAAGGCTACAGTTGAGTTGCACAATGCATATATTCTGTATGTATGCATCTCTTTCTCATATCTTGCTCTTATGGACTTCAAAGGTGAATTCATTTCCCTGTCTGGATATTTCTGGACCAGGTGCGGCATGAGAACCTTTCATTTTCCAGGTTGCTGGTTATAGCTGTCTGTAGCTTGCATAGCAGAGACAACTGCTGTTCCATGGAAACTAAAGGATGTTTAAAGTGTTTTTCATGCTCCAATTGGAACTGCAGAGCTGATCATTATTTCACAGCCTGCTGAATATTCTTTTCACAGGGTGTTTACTTGTGTGCACTTGTGCTTCACTAAAACCACTTGCTATCGCTGACAAAAGAACAGAATTTGTTTTGAGTAAGATATGACAGTAGGGACTGAATCTCTGGAAAAGCTGCGGCACCAGATTTGGTCTGAGAATGTACCACATTCCCATACACCAGACTACAACGATTGGAATTCCAGCTCATAACTTATCTTTTTTGAGGTACCTTGCAAATGAAACGAACCCCTGTACGCTATACGGAGATGTTCCGGACTAGCCAAGTTACAATCCATGCCAGCAGTGGTTGGCAGATTGCAGTACAGTTTGGAGTCTGTACAGCACTTAAACTGCAATTGCACAGCCAGTTGATCTCCTCCTGTGCCTCTACTTGTTTTCCTTTCTCACTGTTGTTTGTATTTTGTAGGTGCTGACCTACCTAACCACTCAGGGTTCTCACTAGACTTTGATTTTTGTTAATTTCTTTTCAGAACAGTTTTCGAGGCAAAATCAGGCGTATAGCCCCGCAGTAGGTCACTGGCTGTATTTCAGCAGCGCTGAGTGCAGGCAGCTCCCGCTCTGGTAAACAGCGTTGCATCTACTTATGTCAGCAAGGCATTTTTGCAGTATCTCAGCAAATGACAGCCATAGCTCAGCTTCCATGCTTCTACTGCACATAATGCCCTGACTGTGCAATGTGTGGAGGAGGGGATGGAAAAATCCAATTGTCCTGTGTATGTATTTAAGAAGCCGTCTAGTCTAGTAGTTAATACTGAAGCTAATGAGATATGATTGTATATACTGAAGCAAGACTGTTTGTCCATTCATTTGCATCATGTTTTAATTATATTGTATGTGGTTTCAGAGGCAAATGCCAGGAATGTGGAAGAAATGTTGACTGTTGTACACAATGTATACCGTGACTTTAGCTATTGCTTTACAGCCCATCACACTTGGTCCAAGTTGCAGAAATAACATGACACTTCAGTAGATCAAAGTGGAGGCACTGACACAAGGTGGAATTTCATCCTGTGTATGCTTGAGCTGCTGTTTTAACAACACAATGCCATAAATAAGCACTCAGTGATGCAGCATGAGGATTCAGGGAAAGGAGGGTGAGTTGTGGGCAGTAATCTCCCAATGACATTACCTAAACTAACTCTATCTTAAAGTCTTTCTACCATCCAGATAACAACGGAGGAAACAAAGTTAGTTATGAGCCATAGTAACACTGGTCTTCACAGGATCATCCCCCTTGTTTTCTTACAGGAGGGAAAAAAGTAAACACCGTATGTCCAGCCTGAGAAGGCAGTTGGTAAGATTGCTGTTGCTGCATTACACTTTGGAGACAGTTTGTTAGGGACCCATCCTTGCAATGAAGAGTCAGGAGAGCATCTTCACTATAATCACAGAAACGTGATCACAGGTCTTACTCTTCAGCCAAAGAATGAAATCAGCCTGGACCAACAAAACCAGAATTGAGGCTATGATCTACTCAGTGTATTTTTAAAGGAATTAGGAGGGAAAACGAAGAGCATTGACTAAGGAGTAGGGAGTGACCAAGCTTCATTTTGGTTGAGTGTTACCTCACTTTGTCACTACCAATGATGTATGCAGAGAGAAACAGTAACAGCCCGTCAATGCTTACATCTTAATCACACTGTATATACATAAAATATGGAGTAAAACAATCTATTAGAAGCAAAAACAGTGTAGAAATTACTGGTTTGTGTGTTTTTGTGGTACCTGCTTCCACTATGATATTTTTCTACTGTGTTTATAGATACTACTATCCATCCAGAAGGATGAAGCACCCATATCTCTAAAATAAGCTTTTTGTTTCCTGATGCAAACGTTGTTTTTTGGAAGTTTCTGGAAACATGCTATCTGCAGCTGAAATTGGAAGGGTGTACAGCTATGTTTTCTTAATGTATCTTCAGTCAACACTGAATACTCTGGAGCTGGCATCATAACCATTATTTCGCTTATGCTTGGCCTCATTTGAGTTGGTTTTGTGCACCTCTTCTAAACTACAGATTAGGGTAGACCAAGTTGTCCTGTTTAACCTCGCTTGACTGACATGAAGTTATCTGTGTCACTGAGATGATGGCTGAGCCAGCTGTCAATACCTGCATAAAGAACAGTGTTTAAACTGCAGGTGCGGTAGGAAAAAATGCTATCCACTCCCTAGCATAGCCAGTATTTTAACAACTGCTCTTCATTAGTAAGCATGGAGCAGAGCTCATGCTAATAAATGCTGCTGTGCTAACAACTTGGTTCCGTAGCTTCATCTGTATTAGCAGGTAGGCGATTCCAGTACAGCAGGTCTACAGAGCACATGAAGCTGTGCTGGAGACTCAACACCCGCACTATGTGTGTTTTCTGAATTCTGCCCCGGACTAGCTCTTGTCTGTCCTGTTGGACAGAATGCTCATTAATGGCTGGGGCGTATGAGCTGCTTTCTCGGACTGAATCTTCTGTTTCATCTTTATTTGAAAGGAATCCAGTTAACGAGCTCTGAGACTGCTCTGCAGGGCAAGCCAAAGCACGGTAAGCAGGGACGATCAGCAGACTTGACCCAGGACTGTACTTCTGGCTCAAGCTGCTTTAGGCTTACCTTCTGACCATACGGCTGCAGACAGAATCAAGTGTGGTGGTGCCTTGAGAAGGGCTAAGAGGTAGTGAAAAAGATGCAAGGAAGGATAACTTGCTCGGAGAGATTTGTAACTCTCACTCATCCAGATTAGACTGATTTTAGGCCTGTTTGAGGCTATGGCGCAGCCAGATCCCTAGCAAGATATTTGCTGGTATATAGCAAGTATAAGGCTCAGTTAAGGATCTTTTATGGGGAACTTACTTCTTTTATGTTTGAACTTACTTCTACAATAGTTAAGGTAGGTTTTATAGTTGAAAATCTGAAAAGGAGGAGCCCTAAATCAGTAATTCTCTTGTACATGCTACTGCAACTCTTGAGACCTTTCATAGTCCCCCTACTGACCATATTCCTTTGGGCATCGTAGCTCCAGACAAAAGAAGTTCATGTATTGTTGAACCAAAGTGTATTTCAACAGAAATTTTGTAGAGAAAGTGCTGATTAGTGTGGAGAATGGGTGTTGATTGCCTCCAACATGTTTGACAGTCATTTTTCATTTCCTCAGCTAGAATCTCCTTGATATGATGTTCTACACAACTACCTAAATTCAACTACCCAGTATTATTTAATTTCCAAGTAGCCATTTAGACGTAGCATGTTACGGGTTATATGATGTGTCTTTCTGTACTGTGAGACAGTAGCAGATCTGCACAGTGACCCTTGAAGTGCATTAACAACTTCAGTTCTTGGCTTTCTGCTCTAAGGGAGGCATTGGTCTGCCAGTGGAAGCTCTTGGCATTATAGGCCATGTCTGCAGAGTTCCTATGTTTAAACCAAGGCTTGTGCAATTCTCATCAGGCTCTTCCATATCCCGATTTTATTGTCCATATCACTTCAAAGTGTATTACTGAAATGAAAAGACTTGGGTAACTGGTTTTGCTTCTGAAAAAAAAAGAAAAAAAAAAAAGAAAAGAAAACTAAAGTACTGGGCCTACCTCATTATTTTAAAGGAGTACAGATCGAAGCAGAGCAAATGGCAGTTGCAGCAACTAACCTTTGTATAGTGCTCCCTAAAATGAACTCTGCACTTTGCTACTGTCAGTTTGGTTGTTTGACTCCATTTTTTCCTTCTTCCTGGCATATAGCCTATTTCCAGCCTAGTTTTTCTTCTGAGGTCTTTTATTAAAAGGATATTTGAAAACACAACTGATAGAGCAGTTTAAGAAAACAGTAAGTTTAGGAATGGTGCCTGCTTTTATTTCTTCCAAGGAAGTGGTTAATTTGTGGAAGAAAGTTTTTTATCTTGCCTTGCTGAGAGTTTCGCATGTTACTTTCTAGCTGCAATTTGCCAAGTGAGCATGGATACTTTGTAAATACAGGTGGCTTCCTTTGTTTCTGAAACCCAAAATCTTCAGTCTTCAAGGCAAAGGTGTAGGGGTTTTTTAATGTTAAATGGTACGCATCACTACTTTGAAATTAGACCATGATAGCACTAGTTTACTAGATGTACCAGTTTATGTTTAAAACAGATTTTAAAAATATATTAGTATTTTTAAATCGTATAATACTCCTTCCCAGACCAACCACCAAATACACCGAAATAAATGGACAGTGCAGTGCGGGAATACCAGGTTTCCTGAGCAAGATGTGAAGTATTTGATTTTTTTTGTTGTTGTTGCTGTTGTCATCTGTTAAAACTCCTTTTTTAAACTCTTTTTTAAAAACTCCTCTAGTGCTACTCGAGCTTTCTAGAACAAATATGAAATATTTAACTTGCCTGGTTAACTCTTAGTTTTAATGTCGTAGTGTTCAGATTTGCTAGAGAAAAACATATTTCCTGATTGAGGCCTGGTGAAGACAATCTTTTATGCAAAAGTCTCTGTATTTGTAAAAATCTGAAGTGTATATTATAGGAATATGAGTTACTTCTTGAAAGGAAGCCAGGTAGGGTAATTCTGTTACTACTTCTGACAGGAACAGGCCTGAGGTGGAAACCCACTGAAAGAGCTTTATCAAACAGGGCAAAGAATGGTGGAAAAAGGCCGGTTGCCAGCCCCTTCCTCTCAGCCCGGCGGGCTCCAGCCCCCCCACGGCCTCAGGGCCGCCTCCACTTACCGCCCACGCCTCCGTGAGGGGCCGCCGCGCCGCTCCCCGGGGAGGGAGGGAGGGAAANCATCCGTTCAGCGCTCCCTCAGCCCGCCACCCGCAGCCCGGCGACACACCGGCGTCTCCCGGGGGCAGGTCCCGCGCTCTCCGCAGAACACCGAGCGGGCGGGGACGCCGGGGGACCGCCGCTGCCTCCCGCCGGCGGGCTGAGGCGGGCATGGGGAGGGACGGCACCGCGGGGGTCGCGGCCAAATCCCATGTGCACCACCACCAACCCCCCGGGACCCCCTCGGCACGTCGGGGGCTTCGGGCGAAGCCGGTTGATGTGGAGGTACCACCTCGGGAAATGGCGGCCGCGGGCGAGGTGTGGGGCTCCCGCCGCCAAAGGCCACCAGGCCCGGCCCGGCCCGGCCCCGGGGGCGACAGCCGCCCCGCCGCGGGCCACCTGGGTCGCCGTGGCCGGCGGGTGTTGTGACTGCGGGGAGAGGCCGGGAATGCTAAGTTGATGCAGGACTGAAAACCAAAGAATTTGTGCCCGAGGCGCAAGCGGGTTTCTTTTTCATTTCGTGCCCGTCAGTTGGAACTAATTCTGCACAGAATTTCAAGTGAGCCCAAGCGGGATTATCTGTGAAATGCCCGCGGTCTCAAATGGGCAGTTTATTCAGGCCTCTGGACAGGATTTAGTGTGGGCTCTGATGTGTGCAGATTCCAGGGTTATCCTTCCTTTGATCGTGCTTTACCTATGGAAAAAAATCACTGCAAACAGTCCGCTTTTACTCATGTAAAATTAAAGCCATTTTTTCTGCTTGAATAATACATTTGAGTGCTTCCACGTAGAAGTGCTGGCCTTTTTTCATGATTTTTTTTTTTTAATATCTTATCTTGTTGCAATTTCCTCCTTTGGACCTCATTGAAACTGGCTGTAGTGCTTAAAAAAAAATAGATAAAGTTTGAAGGGATCCTTTGGATGCTGAGGTTTGTGTGGAGAAAGGCAGTGTGCAAGATGTTTTAAAACTGCTTCTTTGAATTGCCTTACACTTTCCACCCTGTGCCTGGCAAGGGCTACGTCACATGGCTCTTCCTCAAAGCACACAGAAAATGAACTTTACTCGTTCCTTTTGCACACAGCAAATGAAAATGCTGCTTTGGTTCGACCTGTAAAACGGAGCGCTGGGACGCTGGGAGCCTCTCAGCTCGGGGAGTGGGCTTTTACAAAGCCATAGCTTGTTTGGTTCAGTCTGAAGAGGGAAACGCAGGATACCCAACAATCGTCACTCTTCTAATTCCTGATTTGTTTCAAAGCTCCAGTGTACAGGCAGTATTACACAAGCCTGTGTGAAATAGTAGGTAAGAAAAAGTGTGCTAAATCGACTTAGTAGAGCTTGGGCTTCAGTTTTCAGTTTCTAATGTGTATTTCAAGCAGGCCACAGAGACATATGGTATCAGTTGTCTTATTTACAGATAAAATTATTTCTCTGTTTTGTCTGATGTGCTGTCAAAGAATAAAGATCTTGCTACAGCCTTTGCTTCTCTTCTGTGGTCCATGAAATTCAATAGTAAAACAGTTTTCCCCATACTGATGAAGAAACAGTAAAAGCAATCGTAAGTTTTTTTGTTCCTGGTTCCTGTATGCTACAGTAGTGACCGCTTCTTGCACAAAGGCGGTTCATTCATCACTGTAGCTTAAGAATAAGCACTAGAGTCGTGTAGAGTCTGAAATTATTACACAACCTGATAATGAACAGATTATGAAAGATCGGCTCTGGAGGGAAGATTCTGTTGACAAGTCATGTATTTTCTTAATTAATAAGATTTGATTGCCAAGATGATGGTGTAGTGACGTGCCTAAAAGAAAAAGACATTCAGAGCCTGTTGCAGTGTTAGGTAAATCACATACATTTCTGAAACAGCTATATGTTATGAATGTGTTTTCCAAAACATGAAGGAGACAGTAAAGTTTGCTTAAATTGCTGGTATGCATGAAGAATGTAGAAAGATGTTTGAATGCAATTTTAAATAGAAGGTTACAGTTAATAAAAAGAAATAAACGACCTTGTTAAGGAAATTTATGTTTATTGAAGGTTTAGTTTGTAAAACTGAAGGAAATACTTGCAATAAAAGCACTTCAAACAAAACAGGACCTGCCTACTTCTTTGAAGGAAGTAATTTCTGTAAACTGTGGCATATATTGCAACAGAACAAGTGGTTCTGTGGTAGATCTGACACACCAGTTCTTGCAGTCTTTACTTGTACTACCTTTTGTTAAAGAAAGTGCAGCCTTTGTCTGGACAAGAGCTAAAAGATTAGGTAATCTGATCCTGAAGATGCTCAGACATATAATTTTGAGTACTTTACCAGCTGTAGTGGAAAAATTCAGTGAACTGGAAAATAATTTGTGCTTAAAATGCCTTTGTTGGTGAAAAAATTTGATTAAGTTAGTTGTAAAGATTGAACGTAATTGCTTTTGGGTGTGGAAGAAGTTTTTCTTTCAGATAAGTGGTGCAGACGCTTTAATCAAAACTGGTAGAGTCTCTTTTGTAGCTAATGATAAATTTCTGCAGTTTTAAAACAGTGCCTAACTTCCTAGAATTAGATGGTTGAGTTCTTAAAAGTGGTAGTTGCAAGAGTTTCTTAAGAGGCGGTTCAGTTTCATAACACGGTATGTCCACTTGCAGTTCTTCGGTGGAAGCCAGCTGGCAGGGAAGCATGTTAATCGGGCCACCGCTGCAAAGTTCTAGGGTGTTCATCGGTCAGGAACAAAATGTGGAAGACTGTGTGAGAATAGTGGTGATGACTTGCTGCGGCTTTCTTCTCCCCTTGTACAAATACGCTCCTTAACAAGGCGTTCTTTTAACAGAACTTATTAGGAAAGTATGAGTTAATAGAAGACATGTAGCTGGAGTTAAGATGGCTCTATTTAATGGAAATTGTGTAGTTGATTTTAGAATGATTTCTGATATCAGATATGTAGTTAAATTTTGGGTGACTTCTGTTAGTAGCAAGTAATTTAATTAACCTGTAGTTTTAACAAGATTTTTTTTTTTCAATTTTCAGGTAATTTATTAAAATTTTCTGCCTTTTTTTTATTTCCACATGCTACCACTTTAGGTTGTTTAAAACTTTTTTTACCAAGACCAGGAGTTCATAGAAGTATGGTTAAGTATAAAGTTAATAAAATTAAAGGAATGAAAGCTTTAAACAAGCATGTAAGGCTTATTGATTAACTCAAATACATAAATATTTACTAATATGTTTGAACCATGGTTTAAAGCTAATTCTTTTGGTTCCCTGTGTGTGAATACTTACTAAGGGATGGACACTAACCGTAATTCGTATTTTGCTAGTGTTCTGCATGTTCTTCTCTTATTTCAGCACCGGGATGTTGGGAGGGAAGGTTTATTACTACCAGAAGAGAATATTCTGATTAAAAGTTCTAGTGAAAGTGTTGTCTAATCCTAACATGCATGGTAAATGTACCTGCGGGAAACAAAATGAAATGTGACACTTTCATAGTAAGTTTGTCCTGTTTTACAAGTAGGGTCAAAAATTTTAAGAATGATTTGTTAAAGATGAAAAATAAACATTGGTAGAAGAGAAACTGAGATGACACTGCAGGTTATCTTCAAAGCTGGTGCGGATTTCTGCAGCTATAACCCTCTTACTCTTCATCATTCGCTTTCCTGTGCTTCAGTAGCAACCACCGATGTAAAGAATGATCTTATTTACACTAGTAAAATCTGAAAAATGCTACTTTCTGCACACATTTAAGGTTTTTAAAGAGCCTTCTTACCCTTCTTAAGCTTTACTGCAAGTGAAAAGCCAAGGCTGATACACTCAAGTGATCAAGTAGTGTCATTCCTTCAAGGTACATAAGAACTAAAATGATCATTATTTAAATTACAGTAATACAGATAAATAAAAGTGATTGTGTGCCCTTCTATTACACTTCAAATGAAATATATTCCTTGTATGGGAATAACTCAATATTTGCCACTTGGAAATAACCTATTTCAGGTAACTTTATATTTTCTTGTACGTAACTATACTATATGGCGTAGTGGCTTCTGAAATGGGCCTGTGTATTTCTAAGGCAAGTTATAGTTGAAGTATTAATTTGTGCTATTGTTGAAAATTGTTGCAAAAGTCATCGCAGATAGTTCAGTGAGGGAAACTATCCCAGATACTTATAAATGTTTGATACACCAAGTATGTCAATATTTCATACTGATAGAGATGTAAATGTAGAAAATTTTGGTTCCCCTCTTCGTCAAAGATTAAGGAAATTAGTGTTTTACAATGCATATCTGGGTGTTTACTGGAGTCAGTGAATTTCTGTGTTCAGTTTCAGTATAAGATGAAATGCAAGAATTGTATTACTCAATGTCCTCTTGAGAAATCAGAATTCTAGTTCTGTCAACTCTAACACTAAAAATAAATGTATTTTTTAAATTGTACTTGGATTATATAGCTCTAAAAGTTGCAGAGCTTTCTGCAAAAATTAATCTTGCCTATGCACCGGGGACAGAACAAGTCATGATGGCCACACTTTAACTTAGTGAATGGCTAAAGTACTGTGGAAGTGTGTCTTTTTTTCCCCTGCACCAGCGTGAATTTCTGTGGTCAGATAAATCAGTAGAGTGTGATTTCAGGCACAGGGTCATACCGCTTCCTGTGCGTCACAGTCACTGATTAGGGTGGTGTTCCTTGGCATGAAGAACAACGGCGAGCTCTAAAAGATGTGTCCTTGGGCTGTCACCAGGGTCTATCTTTTAACATCCACTCTAACTAGATAAGAAGGCTCCCAAAGTACAACTAATTGGCATTGGGGTAGTGGTAGATGGGATGGGTTCTCAAAAACACTTAAGACTATGTATTTTAATGTTGAGGAGTAGGGGACTGGTAAAGTGATATTTTAAAGATACTGTGCTGAGCCATCAATAATGAAAAGTGGTAATCCTGGGTCTGTCTTGACTTGTAGCCACCCTACATCATGTTGCAGTGCAGCAGAGATTATGTCTGTGCTGTTTTTCCATACCATGAGGTACAAAGTGCAAGATCCCAGAAACGCCAGCAACGACCGGTTTGTTCTTTCCAAGGTAAAATGACAACTGTTGTGCTGTACTGTTGCAGTCTGCTAGTAAAGAGCTGTCTTGTAAATGACATTGGCTTGCCTTTCTTGACTTACGCTTACTTATGCTTGCATCTACACAGAAGTCTGGAAATATCTGAGAGCTTGGAATTTGTCTACTTCAGAAAGACAAATAAAAGCTGGTTGAGTTAAGTTGTAGCATAACTCAAAAATAATTTAAAAGTGTCTGTGATTCTGTGTATAATGTGTCTTCATAAGTCTTAACTTCACTATGTTAACTTGTTCTAATATTAAATAATAAATGTTATTATGTTGTCTATAAAATCTATCAAGAAATATTAGCATCTGTTTTATTTTGGCATAACTAATTTTCTAATGAGTAAGTCACAGCTATCTTTTGTGCCCTAGTTGTTAAACGTAGCCATGCAGTTAGTGCCTGCAGTCACGTCACAATGTGCACTAATTACTGTCAGCTTTTCAGGAAGCGTTATATGAAGTAGTTATGGTAGGCTAGTGGGTAGTTTGCATTCTTACTGTGCCAGGATGATATTAAAGGCAGTACTACTTCTGAAGCCACTGTGGTCCAGAAAACACTAAAACCACAATCCGGACTGGCCATTAGCATTTCTGTCCCCTTTTGCATTGTGCCCTTGCAAATCACAGGGACATTTTGATGGCATAAAGGCAGTTGAGAGGCCTTCAGAAAATAGGATGATGTAAAAAATGGCCAGTGAAGTACTCCACACATGGTGGCTTACTGTAGTGCTGCAGAGCTGATGGTGTATATCCTTGCATTGGCTGTAACTGTTGCCACTACTGATTGCCATTCCAAAATAAGTAATTGGATGAGCAGCAAACTAGCTAATGATGAGGTGGTAAAGCAATAAGAGAGAGTCGCTTCTTCGCGTGTGCTTTACCTCTCTAATTAATCGGGGTTTCTGCGCAGAGTTGCTAAATGGCTTTAAACCTCTGCATGCTTTTTTGACTCCTAGTGATGCCATGGGTGGCAGATGACTACTGTTCTGCAGCTGTCCAATTGGACCTGATCGCAGGGATCTCGGTGTATCTGTCTTAAGTGTCTGTAGTCAGCTATCTGGAGTGCTCTAAGCAGCAAGGGGGATGTGGAAACAAGCATCAGTGTGGAAGTTGCATTGTAGAAGTGTTTTATAACTTGATCCCTTTTTAGTGGGCGTAAGAACCTGATTCCAGGGTTTGTCAGCTTTGTAGAATTTTGCCTGTATACTATGATATTGTGAAACTTGTGCTTTACTTAAATTTTATGTTTCTCTCTCTAGGGTCACGCAGCACCAATTTTGTATTCTGTTTGGGCAGAGGCTGGCTTTCTACAAGAAGCAGAATTACTGAACTTGAGGAAAATTGATTCTGTCTTAGAAGGACACCCAGTACCAGTGAGTGCCCATAACCTTTGATAAAATATGTTGTTTTCTATAAAGCAAGAAGCACATGTATTTTGCAGAAATTCTTGGTTGCCAGCTACAGTACAGGAAAGATAAAGACTTATAAGAAGGATGGTGGGATGATGATATTTATGGATTCACAACTGAATCAATGCCTGCATTTGAATGAGCATGCAAAAATGACCTTTATTGTTGTAGTAAAGTTCTCCTATAGTCCTGTATGTCAACATTTTACATTTTAAAAATGTTTACATAAAGTTCCAGTGTGGCTTTTCTCGTCCTTTATGAAGCTTTGAGGTATTTCAAGAGTTTATATACAGTTTGGTCACCTCATTGGTCTTTCCATTCCCAACCAGTTGTTCTGAATGATTCTTTTTTACACAAAATCATCAATTCTTAACTTTTGACATCCAAGGCACAGCTGAGAAATTCCTGGGCCACAGGTACTGTTACGTCTCAGAGGGCTAGTTGGCTTGTGACACTGATCATCAAGGTACATGCATTGCGGGGAAAGAAGGGGAACTGAGCAAGATTTGGAGGGGCCTGCACTATATTGTTATGGCTGAGAAGCTGAATTTTGATCTGTGTTGAATCATCTCCTAGCACTGGAATTTAGTTCTTCTGTTTCTCAAACCAGGACACTGTAAAATAATTGTTGTCTTTTTATTCTCAGAAACAAGCATTCACTGATGTGGCTACTGGATCCCTTGGTCAGGGTCTTGGTGCAGCATGTGGAATGGCATACACTGGCAAATTCTTTGATAGAGCCAGGTAATTCCATCTTCGTATTTCATGATTGTAGACATTCAATGGGAATATTTTGTGAAAGAAATTATATTCTTGTCTCAATCAGGAAAAAAACCACCTCTTCCTTTATTCTATTCTCCATTCCCAAATCTAATTTCAATTTCAGATTTTAAATGATAGATTACTAGGCTGATAATTATAAAGCCATTACCAGTGAAACTAACAAGGAATTAAAGATTAGCAAGAATTAGTGCATATATGTGTTCTTTTTGTAACCTGAGTTCCTGAACAGAGAAGACAGTAAGTTGTTGGAGCAGCCTCTAACTTCCAGAGAGTAACTGATAGCTATTTTGAGACTGGTATGTGTCCCCTTGGAAGGAAGACACAAACTAGAGATGCGCCTGTTCAAAGTGAGATGACAAATAATGGAGAACATGTATCTAGATAAGGAGCTGTTACGGTCAATAATAGCAGCATTGAATCATAAAGTAGGGCTTCAGAATGTTATCAGAAAGGCACTGGACTCCATAGAGACCAAGATGACGGCTTCTGCCATTTGTTTTGTGGACAAGAAAAGTAGATGTCTAAAGGCAAGTCTGTATGAGGAGGAAAATAGCCTGACGGAGTTGATATATTTTATGTGACAGTTCTAGTACATTCGAGCATAGGCTGCCCAGTTAATGTGCCCTACACTTCACTAGCTTGAAATCATTTCTGTGAAAGATGACTTGCTGATTTTAATTGAGTTTAGCAGATGCTACGTGTGGAAAAAATCTAACCAGTGCTTACATGACAGAAGAAAAAGGTGGTCTTGCATGCAGTACTGGAGAGCAGCTTACGTGGAAGGAGTTCAGATTTAGCTGAAGGCAGGTGGGATTCAGATCAAAAGTCTGTTATAGCTTAATGTCTAGTAAAAACCAAAATGCCAACAGCCATCTTGATTATTTTGTTTTAAAATCATATGTTTGGAGGATAATTTACTACTCTTTTAATTTTAATAGGTATTAAACATTTATAAAGCTTTGTCATCCAAAAAAAAGAGAGTGGTAATAAAAGAAAAATGCAGCGCTGAATCCCGCAGGGATTAGGCAATGCTCCTGCTAGTTGAGTTTTACCTAAATAAAAAGCTTCAATGTTTGGACAAGTAGTCTACAAAGTCATACCGTGCTGGTTAGCCTGAATTCTGAATTTAGTTATGCAACAGACTTTAATCCGTAGTTGAGTTTCTCCTCAATTTGTAGTTTCCCGAAATTAAATTATTGGTCGTCCTTCCAGGGAGTATATGGTAAGAATGAGGAAGCAGCCAGGAACCTGTCGTGCGTCATTGGTGATCTTGCTGAGTCACAGTGACAGTGTTCAATGGGCCTGTTCGTTCAAGCCTTGCAATAGGAGGCTTAAGACCTGATTTTTCTTGAGGCAAAGGTTTGAAAAGGAGTACAGTATTTCTTACCTTATTTTTGTCACATGTAACAGCTTATAAGTGTTTTTATTTAATTTGTCTAAGGTTATTTAAGGTTGTCTGAGGTGAACGCATTGAGCAATAGGAGTTGAGTTGGGGACAGCAAAAGCAGTAAATTCTCACTATGAATCGTTAGAGAGGTTTTTCTTTTGATTTAGTTGTGCTTACACATCAAACAATTATTTTTTTTTAATTTCTTCTAGCTATCGAGTGTATTGTCTGCTTGGAGATGGAGAGTTATCTGAAGGCTCTGTTTGGGAGGCAATGGCCTTTGCTGGGATTTACAAGCTTGATAATCTCGTTGCTATATTTGATGTGAACCGGCTTGGACAAAGTGACCCTGCTCCTCTGCAGCATCATATTGAAATCTACCAGAAACGCTGTGAAGCCTTTGGGTATGTGATTGGAAGAATTTCAGAGTAGTCTCCCATTTGAAGCTATATGTTTTATTTGCTTTTCGGAATTTTTCAAATGAGCTCTCAGCTCTGAAGAACACCATCACCAAGAAGGATGGTCTTTCATAATGCCTGATATTGGTCATCTTTATTTATACAGCAGGAACATTAAAAGTGGCATAATTTTTTGTTTAGAGGAAAAATAAAAGGGTTGCTAACTCAGATAAATTTGTTAGAGGGTCTTAAAGCGGTTTTTATCACATTAAATACAAATTTTATAACTTGTTTGTGTAACCAAATGTACTGTCATAGCAAGCAGATCAGAAAAAAGGGGATGGAAGCCAATACTTTTAAGATAATTCTTTGTGTATTGGCTTTCATTTAGTTTAGAAATGTATTATTTCTATGTAGATGAAAAAATCCGTGATAAAAACCTCTCAGATGCAATAGCAGCCATACAAATTATGATGGCGCATTTTTATTATTTTAATCAACTTTCATTGTTGGTTTTTAAATTGATTTCAACATGTTTGATTTGCTTTTGTGATTAAAAATGTCTATTATGTCTGAAGAAATCTAGGATAGCTTACTTATCTGTGGTCTGTGAATTTTGCTAGTAGCTGTTAATCCCTCTGTGTTTCATTTTGCGTTATAAAAAAGGGACTATGATATTTTATGATCTCGAAAGCTAGTTCATGCTTCTGGCATATTTTGGGTCTCTTAAAAAGACACTGTGCTGGAATGAATTTAGTATCCGTTATTGTTATTGCTAACTACCAGAGAGCGTCACATGCTAAAGCCCTTTAGAAACAGTTGATCCGTTTGTGTTCTTAGCTGGCATGCTATCATCGTTGATGGACACAGTGTGGAGGAACTTTGCAAAGCCTTTGGCCAGGCCAAACATCAGCCAACGGCTATCATTGCAAAGACTTACAAAGGCAAAGGCATATCAGGTAATAAAACATCTATTACTTTGCTGATACATGTGTATATAGTAATATGTACATAATGCTGTAATAAAGTTGCAATCGTTAAAAAATACAGAAGTTAACGTGCCATTAGAAAAAAATTGGTATCCTATCAGCTTTTTGACTTGATCATACTAATCTGAAAACTCAGAATTTCATGCTGTTGGTTTTTTCTTTCACCTTTTTTAATGGAGGACATTAGATTGATGCTTCATTGGAAGCAGACAAAGGTGTGGCGCTCAGTTTTTCACATTATCCAGCCAGGTGCACTTCCGTGTTGACTGGTCCTGTACAGATCCTCACTTGCAGAGTAGGATTTCCTCTGCTGTCAGCTGTACTTGAGTTGTTCCTCTTGAAAAAGTCTTCTCTAGTCTGGAAGATGTCCGGGAGCAGGAGGGAACACTGGACCATGCCTTGAAAATTGCATTAGCTAAAGGGCAACCTTCTTCACTTGCTCTTGATCCCTAGAATAACAGAGACTACTGTGAGACAGAGAAGGGAGCAGAAGCTCCCTTCACAGAACCTCTCTGCTCCCTGCGTTGCAGACAGCTGGGTCTGCGCGTTACCAGTCAGGCAGTATAAGTGTATAGAAAATGAGGCGGGATTCTGCATTTACAGTTTTGACAAAGCTGTGTGAGACATGGTAGATAAGCTTACCTGGTCATACTACAAATTATTTCATATGTTCTGATGTGTAATTCATTGAGATACAGGATACAGTAGTCCACAGAAATTATTTCATGGGTTTAAATTTTGGAGTTCATAGTACCTCTAAGATCCTTTTGTAGTTTTCACATGGTGTGAAACTAGCATAAATGTCATTGTACCTACACATCTGAACAACAGCATGCAGAAAGTCTTTCAAACTCTTTACAGCGTTAATGCTAAGAAAATTATTTTGCTTCTTGAAAGTGAGATGTGTGCTAGCCACAGAGCACTGTAGCCATATAAAGGAGTAAACGCATATTCAGCGTGTCAGGGGTTGCCATGATTCCGTTCAGCGACAGCTTTTAGCAGCCCTCTATGAGTTTTTCTTTCTGACCAGGTAAATATTAATAACAGGAGTTAATATCTTCATTCCTTTTCATTGAGTAAGCAAAACCCATTCATTATTCTTAGTTACTTACTCAGTAAAAAGCAGCGTATCAGCCGGAGAGGTCGTTTCGCTGTTAGTGCTGGGTGCACGAAGATAAGAGTCATCAGAAGCTATTAAAATAAAGCTGTAAAACTTCAGGTCTTGTTTGAATTAGAGGGTTTTGTTAACTGTTGTTTGAAACTTAGCTGAGTTTGTTTATTTAGACCTAGCTGTTGAAATTTCATGTTAACTGCTCACACTGATTTACTGTTTACTTCTTGCATCACTTATGGGCTAGGTCTTTTTAGGTGCCAATTTAAAACCAATTTCAGTAGAAGATGCTGTAATTTCATCCCTAATTTGGGATATATGGAATTTGACTATTTCTCTTACGTATTTCAACACATCTGTCTTAATGCAATTGAATACTACTGAAATTTGTTACAGTTGGAAGTTCTTCCTTGGAAGACTATACCAGACTGTCATACTCCACTGCACTTTTATCTGGGTAAAATCTGCAGCTAAAAACTTAAATAGTTTTTATATTTTTCTTATTCGTAATGTAATTTTAAATACATAGGTGTTGAAGATAAGGAAAGCTGGCATGGAAAGCCCCTGCCAAAAAACATGGCTGAACAAGTCATTATGGAAATAGATGACAGAATTCAAAATAAGAAAAAGCTTTCTCCAGCCCTCCCGGAAGAAGATGCACCTATAGTAAATATTAGAAACATTAAGATGCCATCTCCACCAACTTACAAAGTGGGAGAAAAGGTACTCCCTTCCTTTTTCACTGTTTGACAGATATCTTCCAAGTGTTAGACTGTTTAATGGGTGGCAGGAGGTTTTGTGTTCTCTCTTGCCATGATTTCAGCTACCCACCTCCTCTCCTATTTTGACTGTCCTGGTAAACACCTACCTCTGTGGTGTGACACAGACATTCAGCTCCCTGGCTATTGAAAGGATATATTAAAATATAAAGATTCAAATCACTCTTTTTCATTTCACGATCATTATCAATTATCAGAACTATTTTATGTGTATTTAAAATTAAAGAAACTCCACGAGGTTCAGTGAACTTCCATGACTGGAAACCAAAGTTTTCAAAGTTTCCTAGCTGGATTGGTAGGGAGTTGCTGATTTCAGCACAGTGTCCTGGTGCTTCACTGTATTTTTCTTTTTTTGCTTACTCTTCTATGTGTCACTGTTCTCATATGTACTTTTGATACACGTTAATGTTTTTGATTGTGTTTTAGTTTAGGCTTTTTTAGTTGTGTGTGCATGCACTCATAGAAAACAAGAAAATGAAAAAAACCAACCCCACTTCTAGAAACAGAAAATTCTAAGAGTACTGCTTATTTTTCTTTTCCTAGTGGGCTACCCGCAAAGCTTATGGTGTTGCACTTGCAAAACTGGGCCATGCTAATGATCGAGTGATTGCTTTGGATGGAGATACAAAGAACTCCACCTTCTCAGAGCTTTTTAAGAAAGAACATCCCAGTCGCTACATTGAATGCTACATTGCTGAACAGAACATGGTAACTGGTCTCTTGGTTTGATGAAATACTGGTATTACACAGCGGGATCTGGGACCATTCATGAGTTGTCATAGAGTGGGGTTTTAATATTTGCTTCTCACATGTGTGTTCGTGGATATTTAGTTTGACTTGCTCACTTCCTAGGGAAAACGTAGGCTATGGCAGAAGCTTACAAATACAATACAACAGGAGTGCTTCTGATCATTCTTTCCTAAACCCCCTCTTTTTTTATATTTTTGGTTATTTTGTCTGCATTTCAGCAGAACAGAAGGAGATGGCAACATGGAAACAACAGCAATACTTCCCACAGTGTGATTTAACTCTGAAAAGACCTTTTAGGTTTGGTTGTGGTTTTTTATCACAGGAGATGAAATGTCACAACGTGACAATGAGTTCTATGCTGGACTGGGCTATAAAAATGAGGACAGAGAAACAATTAATAAATTTATCCTGACAACATTTGTACAGAAAGGACTACCATAATTTGATAACTCATCTGTTGGACTGAGTCTTCAGTTGCCACCTGTACGGGTTCACTGAAGCAAATGAAATTAAAGACACAAATTTAGGCGGGAATTTGTTGTTGTCTTTAATGATTTATAATCATGGACTGTCTCTTGCAAATTTTATACTAGGGCGCTTTCATAAGCTTGAGTCAGGCATTTTGGATTTACATCATCTTAGGAGAAATTTGCCATGAAGAGCAGACTAATTTCTGTGTGAAATAAATGTATGGGGCATTTGTAGCAATAAACAATTTAAGGACCTTGTTCTAATTTCTGTCTTGATGAAGAAAGGCCCTTTTAGTACATATCAGTCCAAATAACACAGGTAAATCCATTCTCACTTAGTAATGATAACTTTTGTCTGTTGGAGATAATAAAACCATGTCTTTTGGACTGAGTGTAAGCCTTTGATCCAGGAAAAGAAAGAAGGGGGGATAAGTCTTAAAACTCCATGAATGGCTGCTTGGAGCAGATGAAAAGAAGCTGCCAGTATGGATCAATGATAACAGCTAGCAGTGGAGGCAAGATGCAGAGGAGATGCTGGAGGATAGATACCGGAAGAGTGAGTTGTCTCCTTTCTTTTTTGGAAAGGAGAAAAATTAAAAGCAGGATTGAATGGATTTTTAATCTGCATTGAGAGCTTCTTGCTAAAGTTTACAGTAGGAATTTCCACAAATGATCTCTTGGAGACAATCAATAAATGAGGAATTCACTGTTCCTGTAAAACCTCCCTCTTTTCAGGTGAGCGTTGCAGTTGGTTGTGCCACTCGTGACAGAACTGTTGCTTTTGCCAGCACCTTTGCTACTTTCTTCACACGGGCGTTTGACCAGATCCGTATGGCTGCCATCTCCGAGAGTAACATCAATCTCTGTGGGTCGCACTGTGGTGTTTCTATTGGTAAGTTATCAGTTTGGCCTGATAAAAACAGAACTTTTCCCTACAAGTTTTTCTACTGTACAGCTATAGAGTGATATAAAGGGATTGGATTGAAAGGGAGGAGCTTAGATTCCTTTCCATCTTTGTGGTTGGCCTCCTCTGTGATGAGGATAGTCGTGTAGCTTTGTTTCCCAGTTCCTAAAATGAGGAACTAATTATACTTATTCTTGCACAGATGCTCTTGTCTGCTGATCTCAAAACCACTTCACAAGGCATAAATATTTTTGGGTTTTTATGCCCTTGAAGATGACAGATTTGAAATAATTACTTCAACTTATCTCGGTATTTCTTACTACTGGAGCAGTTGATATGTTAATTAAAAAAAAACCCCCAAAACCTCAAAGTACTAATGAAATGGGAACTGTGAAGCTTTTATGTAATTCAGGAAATTGGCAATACCTTCTCTGGTCTTTGCTTCCTATCATAACTGTTTGGTACATGTCAGGTCATATTGGCGTTTGAATTGTGGTTTGAGACAGGAAGGGAGTTTTATTTTTTTAATGAAATGCATAGACATCACCCATGAAAACAGGAGCAGACTTGCATACCGAGAAGAAAAATACCGCTAGACATTCACGCTTGAAAAATGACTAGGTATTTATAGGGGCAAAGGAAGGAGAGGGAGAGCTGACGGGGGTAATAAATGAAGGCTCTCTGCATACATCAATATTTCAGTTGATTTAATAGTTTTTGGTTAGCAGTATGGTTTAGAGAAGGGTTGGGGTTTTTTGTTTGAAGCAAAATAGTTATTCACTTGTAATATTGGTAAAGCTTTAAAGATGCTTCATAATTGTGTTTAGTCTTATGCAGAACCTTTAAAAACAGTCCTCCCAACTCATCATAGTCTCGTTCGATCCAGTGTAAGCCTTTTAGCAGCAAAGGGTGTTGGTGCAAAAGCCAATTAGCTTTGGTCTTTGCTCATTTAAGAAGATAAAACTCCTTTGGGTTACCTGAATTGTCTCCTAGAACTACATTTCCGAGTTTCAATTTTCAGCACTTGAAGTGTTCTGCTGGGAGCTGTGATTGTGAAGTGCGTATTTAGATTTATAAAGTTGTTGAGTTACAAATCTGTTTCAGGCCTCAACTCTGATTTTCAAAAAAAGAATTTGAATCCAAAGTTTTGCAACCAAGCTGTAAAAGAAAGACATTCAGAGAAATCCTTTAGCAGTTAGAAAATTCAATTTTAAATGGAAGGGTATGAATTAAGGGTACTTCCTATTAGAAGTGTGGACCTGCACGGGATTCAGAATCCTAAATGGATCTGTAAAACTGAAGTTTTACGTAGGCAGTTCTAGGTAGACCTGGGCTTTTGCTGCATTGAAATTTGACCAATTAAATTAATGAGAAATAATTATCACAATGACCTTCTGAACTTGTACTAAGTTCACTCCTAGACGAATAGTTGCTGATTGACCAAAACATCTAATGAAACATTAAATACGTTTTCAAGGTCATAAGAGAATAATGGAAAAATCTGTATTTTCCAAACCGAACATAAAGGGCAAGAAATCATAGTGTACATGTGTCAAAAATAGAAATATCAGT
Source organism: Rhinoptilus africanus (assembly GCA_013400135.1). NCBI lineage: Eukaryota > Metazoa > Chordata > Aves > Charadriiformes > Glareolidae > Rhinoptilus > Rhinoptilus africanus. The sequence goes on along the minus strand of VXBO01002217.1, from coordinate 27,054 downwards.
TGTTTAGACAACCAATTTTATATACTAGACAGTTGATACTGTTCATATCAAGCACTCTCACTTTTTTATTAAGCTATAAATGTAGGTTTTGCAGATGTAATTGAAAATTACTCTCTTTTGATCTGTGTTACTCTAAAACCCCATAAATCAGGATTTCGTAAAGATATGGCCGAACTCAGTTTAGTGCTAGTCTGTAAATTACTAGTATGACCTGGGAATGCAGGCTTTTATTAGCACCACGTTAGCATAACTAGGACAAGCATGAGTGCTCCCTTTAACTTGGGTAAGATTCTGATTCAGGAACCTGTTAATTTTGTTCTTCATAATGTCACTTTTCTTCTGTGTATACATTGTGTGGGTGCATTTTAAGAAAGGAGAATGCCCACCGAGATCCCACTCATTCAGTCAGAGTGCATACGGATTTAGAAACTGTGATGTTGAGAAATTTTTTCATGTCATGACCGAAAGCTGAGGTGCTCTCTTCTTCCTGGTTCATGCTTACTTTATTAGTAACGTACGGTGGCAGAGTTCAATGATTGATTTCTTTAACATGTTTAAAGTTCTTCAGAGTTTTGTGCTGCTCTTATGAAAATACACTCCTTCTTCGTGAACTCGTCCTTCTTGAGTAACAGGTAGAGGGTGCATGTGGGAAGGTGTCTTGCCCTGCTTCTGCTCTGCAGGCTGTGACACGATCGGGTTCCAAACTCTTTGCATGGTTAGGTTGGAACAGTGCCATTCCCAAAGCACCATTACATAAGGTCACTGGGGGCGGGGGGGTGTTGTGGTGGTTGTTTCTTTAACAGTGGAAAGTCATGGCATCCAGCACATGTTCTGGCTAACGATTCTTTCATACAGATCTCCAGTTTATGCCATAAGGTGCTTGAGTTGTTAAATTAATAACGTGGGTGCCCTATTGCTCTTTAAAAGACTTTTTAGAGTATTGAAAAATACATACCCTTCATTTAATCTTGAAGTGAGGCTAAGAATTTGAGAGTGGTTGTACCAAGCGCACTCTCTCTCCATTTCTGATGGAAGACATGCAATTCGCCTGTCACATTTCCAGCAGTTTAAATCTGGAGGAACACTATTGACAAGTACAGATTTCGCTTATGCAGCCTCAGTACGTGTAATTCTGAAGATGCTCAGATATCTTGTGACCCCCTTTCTATATCTGTACCTTTCCTATTTTGGTTGTCTTCCATTTCTGTTGTTTTATTGTTGTATTTTATTTTCTATATTTTCTTTTTAACCCCAGTTCTCTTTCTTTTTAGTCTCTTTCTGTCTGTATTTACTGTTTAGATGGTTCCAAGTTTAAGGAGAAGATCATTCTTTTCTCAAGAAGGTAGACTTGCATGTCCTGTGTGTGCCTGATTTTATACCTTTTTTTTTTCTAGTTTACATTGAACCTCACTGCTATATTGAGTGATTGTCAGAGTGTGCACTTAGTCTTTTTTAACCCTGATTTAATTTTTTTAGGCGAGGATGGGCCATCTCAGATGGGACTGGAGGATCTGTCCATGTTCCGGGCTGTCCCCAATGCCACCGTGTTTTACCCTAGCGATGCTGTAGCCACTGAAAAAGCAGTAGAAATAGCTGCCAACACCAAGGTTTGCATCACAGTATTTCTGTGCCAGAGAATGATTTGGGTTTGGGTTTTTTTTTTAATTCTTTTATTGCTTCTGGCATGTTTCTTACATGTCTCTACCCACATAAATGCTTTCAAAGTCTCCAGCGTGGCAGGGTGATGTTTTCTTTGCATGGAAAGGTTGCAGGTATTCTGTCCAGGCTAGTGCAGAGTGAACACTCTGGAATGCCGTGGGACAGATTTGGGGAGATGTAAATGATTACACAATGATTGCAGTTTCAGTCTAAATTGGCTCAGAAATAAGGGCAAGTGTAACTCTCTTGTTGGTCTTTAGCAAATTTACTGAAAGTTCACTCCTAGTGTGATATCTCTGGGGTCAAAATTGAAGCTGGATATGGAAAAGTAAATTTATCTTGAGGATTTTGATCAGCAACTGCCTGCATGTGAAAGCTCAGGAATTAGGTCCTCTAGTGATCTAAGTCTGCTTTTGGAGATTACTGAGAGCTGGTGCTTAAGCTAGTTGACAGTCTCACTGGTCATCTTCTGCTCCTCTGTTGCCAGTGATGGGTTGCAGTTAAATTGCAGTGTGGCTAAAGATGACCAAGACACCCTGTGTGTTTCTGACAGAGTTTCTGATCACTCTGACCTTCAGCTGATTTGACATAATAATGGTCAAATGTCATTGGTAGCATTGGGTCAGACCATCTCCTTGATTGGTACTTCTTTTGGCTGCTTGAGAAAGGAGCAAATAATCTCAAAGAATTCAATCTTGGTAGTACAACTCTTAAGTGAAGGAGTGTGCAAATTTTCTATGTAACAAATACGATAAGTGGTTTGTGGAAAAAAGATGTGAGGGAGCAAGGGAAAGGAGTCTAAGATAGTGTGAGGGAGAGATTAGATTTAAGTACTTGTTACTTCTTTTGGAAGGGCACCTAAGCATCAGCTGATGGAAAGCATTTTTCCTTGCTTCCAGCTGAGCGTTTCTTCTTTTGCTTAAAGTCACTAGAGTAGAAGTTGCACATATGTGGCAAAGTTCTAAGATTCTAATTAACTGGAGTAGGACTCTCCATTTCCACAAGAGCACAGAAGGGAAATAAAGATCTTGGAATCAGAAAGGAAACTCTAAGTTATTGACACGCTCTAAGAAGAGGTTAACTGTATTGCAGTATCTGAAACAACCAGCTACTGAAAAAGGACTGATGGGAACTGGGTGGGGGGGGAGCATAGAAGAGTATCCTTGGCGGAACCAGAGGGAGTGTAGAGGGGTGAAAACCAGACAAATAGAAAAAGTCATTTTGCTGTATTTTTTGCATAGGCTTTACAAACTGAAATGTCAATGCCTTTCTGGTTTTGTAACTTATAACTTGTTTACTTCTGAAACAGGGCATTTGTTTCATAAGAACTAGTCGTCCTGAAAATCCTGTCATTTACAACAACAATGAGGACTTCCATATTGGACAGGCAAAGGTAAATAATGCCCAGATAAACAGAATCAGAAAAAATATGCAGAGTTCAACCTTTCCCTCTAAAGCATTCCAATGCCAAAGATTTGATCTTTTTAAGAAAATCACCAGAAATGTTAGAAATATCAATAAGATTTATGGTTAAAAACACACATGGAAACATTTTCTTGCAGGTGGTTCTGAAGAGTAAGGATGACCAAGTGACTGTGATCGGAGCCGGAGTCACTCTGCATGAGGCTTTGGCTGCAGCAGAGCAGCTGAGAAAAGGTGAGCAGATTATGTTTTGGTGGGGTTTTTCCCCTTTTTTATCATTTAAAACAGCAAAGAAATCAATAGCATTCAGCCTAACTGCTCACCCTTTGTACTGGTAAACATTAATTAAAATGTTACAGACAGCTGGTCACCTGTTAAGCTAATGCAGTGCAACATAGCATGCGTCTGCCAATCTTGCCTAATTGAGTAGGTTTTAGTTAGCTTGGCAGCATTAGTAACCATGAATATTACCAAACTGATCAGATCAAAGTCTCCTTAGAATTGAAAGTGCCCTGCAGGCAAAATCTCAGAGGAAGCGTGTCAGAAGCAGGAGTGACCCTTCCCTGGCATATTTTCCGGGCGGGTTGGGGTACCAACGCAGCAGGACGCAATCAGGCTGGGCCCAGTTACCAGAACGCAGCTCCTCAGCTGAGCCACAGCACTGTGTGCACTCTTGCACAACGCCGTGGAAATGCAGTGCCTTTGGGTAGATAGGGTTCGCTGCGAACTTTTTTTTTTTTTGAGTGATGTATCAACTTTTAACTTGTGTGGGAGGCAACAATTCTACCATAGTGCTCAAATGCGCTGACATTTCACAGCCTGTATAAAAATCCTTCAATGAAATAAGAAGATAAAGAAACCATCAAAAATCCATCTGTGAGTCAGGGGTCGACGCCCAGGAGGAGATCACAAATAGTAGGAGATAATACAATTAATGCTGCCTGTGGCTTATGGGTGGCTTTGTGTGCTGTGTCTAGGTGGACGGATACTCTGTCAGGACACTGACCCATCAGGTTTAGGACACTTTGAAAGCTGCATTTTCAGAACTGGTGTTATTTTTCTGCATTCACCATGCTTTGCGATACTCTGCTGATCTTGAAGTGTGAATAACCAGCTATGGAGAGATAATCCCTTCGTGAGAGGCAGTGGCTAATACCTAAAATATATTTGCCGCTAAAGAGCCTTCTGTCAACATAACATAGAGCTTCTTTGTGTACGATAAGAGTTGACTCAGTGTTCGGCTAGCCAAGATCAGACAAAACCTCATGTAATTTGCTATTCTTTATAAACAATCGCCATTTGTCCATAGCTTTAATAAGCAATCTGGGCCTGCCTTGTGATGACAGGACAAATTCTGTGTTTGGTGCTAAATTTAAGGGTGCTGCAATCAGGGCTAGGGCAGTTCAGACAGGGAGACCTGATAGGTGGGCAGCCTGCAATGAAGAATTCAGAATGCCCACAGACTGAAAAAGTGTGAGGAGATTGTGCTGGAATTGACGATAAAGTTAAAGGTAAAATAAAGTTCTGGAAAAGAAATTGTGATTGACGGTCTGAATAAGAAGGATTTCTAGACTAGATTCTGCGCTGGCCTGTGGGAAGGCCAGCTAAGTTACTGTTTTGCCGACAGGCATTCCTGGTGACCTTGAGTCACTTATCCAAGGCTTTTCTGCCTCAAGAGTTTCCTCTGTGGAATGGATGGATATTTCTGTCTCATAAGCTGCATGAAGAAAGAATACATACAAAAATTAAGGTTGTTTGGATTCTGTAGCAGACAAGCCATAAGTACAGATAGCTGGGAGTTAGTGTACACAGTTTTCATAGTAGCTCCAAAAGATCTCAAGGTGCGGACTGCACTGCTTGCGTTGTCTTGCATTCTCCAAATTCATGTTGCAAATAATTTCATTCTATTTCTGCAGAAAAAATCTTCATCCGTGTGATTGATCCCTTCACTATAAAGCCCCTGGATAAGAAGACAATACTTGAAAATGCAAGAGCGACCAAAGGCAGAATCATCACTGTTGAGGACCACTACCATGAAGGTGAGCTGGGTCCAGGAGGTCACACCCCACACAGTTGTTCCCCAGGGGCTGGAAGCTCACAGCTGCTTCTGACCTGAGAGAGAAGTATGGGACTTGACGCTGTCGTTCAGTTAAAGCAAAAGAGAGGGTTTAGCCTTTTTAATTGTTACGATTAGAAGATAACACTGAGGGTTGAAAGTTTCCTAAGAGAACGGCTTAATCAGGGCTGCCTTTCTTATAAGTTGATCTAGTTAAGGGCCTTGTGTGCCCTTCTGTATGCTTGGTCCAAGTGAAGTCTTGATTCATTTGTTTCCAGTGAAACTGTAAATTTCTGCTGCAATGCAGTGAATTCTGCACAGAGTGGTCTCACAATGGCTTTACAGCAGTTGCTCCTTTCAGGTAGTTGTAGAGGGTGAGTAGAGAGTGTAGAGCCGCCTCTTCTCCAGACTGAACACCCCCAGCTCCCTCAGCCATTCCTCATCAGACTTGTTCTCCAGACCCCTCACCAGCTCTGTTGCCCTTCTCTGGACCCACTCCAGCACCTCTGTGTCTGTCTTGTAGTGAGGGGCCCAAAACTGGACAGAGTACTCGAGGTGGGGCTTCACCAGTACCAAGTATAGGGGGATGATCACTGCCCTAGTCCTGCTGGCCACACTATTCCTGATACAACCAGGATGGTGGGCACGCTGCTGGCTCATACTCAGCTGTCTGTCAACCAACACCCCCAGGTCCTTTTCCACCAGGCAGCTCTCCAGCCACTCTTCCCTGAGCCTGTAGCGTTCATGGGGCTGTTGTGACCCCAGTGCAGGACCCGGCACTTGCCCTTGATGAACCTTGTGCCATTGGCCTTGGCCCATCGATCCAGCCTGTCCAGATCCCTCTGTAGAGGGATCCCTTCCTACCCTCAAGCAAGCCGATACTCCCGCCCAGCTTGGTGTCATGTGCAAACTTACTGAGGGTGCATTTGATCCCCTCACCCAGGTCATTGATAAAGGTATTAAACAGAACTGGCCCCAATACTGAGCCCTGGGGAGCACCACTTGTGACCGGCCACCAACCGGAGTTAACTCCGTAATCTGCTGCTGCTTGCTCTCTGCTGTGCCTTGTTAGCCCAGGTTTTCAGGGGTTTGCCTGTGCAAACATGTCCCCTGAGCATGAGACCGTCTGCAAACAGAGAGCAGCTGTTGTGAATTGCATGTCAGGCGTGCTCCTCCTGGGGGGAGATGGAGAAATCAGCAGAGGGGCAGCTGTGATCAATGGCATTAGGAGATGTTGTAGATAGCTACTAATAGAAATTAGTAGATATTATGAGAATATTAGCCTACTTTAAGGTGAGCATCACTCTTGGCAGGTATCTGAAGTGAGCTGATATTACCATAAGTGCTGGTAGATTTATGTATGTGTGTATGACACAGGTTAACCCCAATGGGCAGCTAAATGCCATACAGCCGCTTGCACATGTGTATGTCCCCCACTCCTGGCGGGGAACGAGGAAGGGGAAATTAAAGCAGGAAACTTGGGGGTTAAAATAACAACAACACATCAACAAATATTTAATAATATCATTATAAACCCGTATTATATATATAGTATATAAATATATACTATATATATTATATTATATAACCACCGTACGTGCTGGTTATACCCTAGTTCTGTTCCAGACTATGGATGGGGATGGCATCACTGAGCCTCATAATTTTCTAGCTTATCTTTCAACTCTGGACAAGTGTTTTACTGTAGATCTGCCAGATGGCAAAGCCATCCCACTCTGAGGTGATGAACACGCAGTTTACGCTGGCGCAGCTCTTTGTGTGATGCAATCAAGGAAGGTCAAGTGCACAGGCATCACAAGCCTGAAGGCACTGCAAGCCCACATCAGGCTGATCGTATCGCCCACATCCACGGAGGTGCCTCTGGCGGCTAAATTTGGCTGATTAAATCAACCATGCCCGGAGCTGTGAAAAACCCTGTGTTCCTGGATACACCCTACCTGGATGCAGCACCAAGATGTCTCCTGCCAGGTCTCGGAGCACGTGCTCTTGATTCTAGTCTTGGGTTTTCTTTGTCACTGGTACTTCTGCTTCCAGTGTCTCTCCTGCTGCCACACAGTCCCCCGTTGCATCCTTTGTCCCCGTGACTGATGGTGATTCAGTCTGAGCTGAGCTCTAAGCAAAGGTTGTGAACGCACTGCATAACTCGGAGAGGTGCCAAGCAGCACGTGCAGGCATTATGAAAACTGGAGCTCTTAAACGCTGTGCGGATTGGTGGGAATTTAGACTTTCAGTGCATTAAATACACTTGCAAAAACTTCTCAGCCTAGGTGCGTTTTTAAACCTGGCCCTCGGTGGCTGATGCTGAAGTGGTGAGGGCTTCCTGACAGTCCCATGCCCTTTAGGGGTATTTGTCTCCTACTGAGAATTTGTAAGTATTTCCGAAATGTCAGGTGGGTTGTCCTCAGAAGGCCTTTGAAATAGGGAATTGTTTTCATTTCACAAATGGGCAATTCAGTCATATGTTGTGATTGATGTTTCTCATAAGCATGTGAATTGAGGGTTTAACTTGCACGCACCTTTGGATCGGATCCGCATGCAATCTGTCTGCGGCCTGTTGAAGCAAACAGATGTGTGTGTCTTTTCCCGTAGGAGGCATTGGAGAAGCAGTGTGCGCTGCAGTCGTGGGAGAGCCTGGAATCACGGTCCATCGCTTGGCTGTATCTCATGTACCTCGCAGCGGGAAGTCAGCTGAGCTCCTGAGGATGTTTGGCATTGATAAAGATGCCATTGTGCAGGCTGTTAAGATGGCAGGGTCCAAATCAAGAAACGCGGAGTAGTTTGAAGCATCTTGTGCTGTGCTACAGAAAAGCAATGTTCAGAGAAGTACTGTAAGTTTAAAGGCAGGCAAAGATGCTTTATGTAGAGAGTTCTAATAAAAATACCAGCTTAAAAATCTTCTGGGTTTCAATCTCTTTCTTTCTCTGTGGGGTTTTGTGCAGTGAGGGAACATCTGAATGTTTTCAGTCATTGAAAAGCCTTTAGGTTATTTAATAGTCTGTGGGCAGCAGCGCTTTGTCTGTCTGTTGTGTAGCGGGAGCACCTTCTGCTTTGCAAATCGCCTCCCCTGCTGCGAGCTGTAGTGTGGGAGCGGCTGGGTGTTCACTGGAGCTCGGAGCGGGCTGTGCTTCGGCGGGGAAACGGTAGCCTAGAGTGAACTGAGTCACTTCTGTTCAACGTTTGGTCCAACTTACTGCTGAAGATTGAAATCGCAGTGAAAAGCAGGAACGTGTGCTGCGGGAGGAGGATGGCCAGTGCCTTTGCTTCAGTTCCTCCTCTCTGCGTTGCCCTCTGGCCCAAACACAAGAAGGAAGTGCCCCATGGGCTGGATAACGTCGAAAAGGCAGGAGATGTACCAGGTCCTGGGGAACCAGGGGAGGCCCAGCAGAGCTGTGGGCTGAGCGATGAGCCGTGGGCTCGGGAGGGACGTGCTGCGCTTGGAGAACGGTAGCCCAGTGCGTACAAGCTCTTTTAAGGAGGCTGAAACTCTTCATAGCAACTTGTATCATATTTTTGGGTGTCTGACCTGTGCTGCGCAAGGGTGACGCGTGAGGCCGGAATGAGAGCGTTGCTGCTGGGCTGGAGGCAGGAATGTTTAAAATGCTGAGATGGACTCTAGAAGAAGGATCTGAAAGAAGAGCAGGACATTCCCAGACACCCAAGAGGATGCGGATGAAGGTGTAAGCTGCTTTTTTCCTTAGAACTGACTCTTCTCATGTGAGCTGCTCTGAGCCGGGGGAGCTGTTCATCTCACGGGATGAGTTCCACTGGGTGGGTTTTACATGGTTAGCTATCCGTAAATGTTTTGCTTATTTTACCCTTAAGCAGCTTGTGTTTAAGGAAAAAATAAAATGAAAAATTCATTCTGTTCACTGCAGAGTACCAAATTTGAAAACATATTTAGTACTAAAATATGTTTCTTACCCTGATTATTACACAAATTACCTTTCAGAAAGATGTTATACAGCAGAGAAAACTAAAACTGGCCTAAGCAAGACTTTGTTTGCAGAGCAACAACATAAAATTTACAGTATTTTGGTATGACAGACTATTTCTACAAAGACATGTAAATAGTACATGTAAATGAGAATATAAATATTACAAAATAACTTGTATTCATCCTTATTGCCTAATTTAACCCCTGACACGTTAGGTGACTGCTGTGCTGTGGGGGTGGAGGCCGCGGGCAATCGCCGGTATTTCTGGATGTGCAAATGGAACTACAGTACGCAAGAACACGCAACGCTGGTGCTTAAAATTAAGTACAACTAAAAAGTAAGCTTTCTCATTTTCTTAGCAAGGCTTGAAATTGCTTCTCTAAAACTCTGGGCTGGCTTTTAGATCTACCTTACCTTCCAATTTCATGTTTTGTAGCTCTTCGTGTCTTAGCTTGGTGCCATCCTCCTTCTATGGGTATGAAGACCTTACGTTTTAACTAAAAACGTAAAGGTATTCCTTTTCTTTTTTGCAGTTGGCCTATGATTGCACTAGTCTACATATATAATGTGCAACATGTCCCTATAAAATGAAAGGAACGTCAAAGTCGCACTTTACTTGAAGAAAAAAAAATAATGGTGGGGGATGGGTCAAATCAAGCACTTTATTTTTCCCCTTTAGAAGAAGAGATGAAATTTGCTGCTGTTAATAATCTCATTACTGCACCATTATGTCACAGCGTGTAAAAATCTCACCCAGCTTTCACTGGGTGAAATCGTTATACACCCACTATATTGAGTTCTGCCACAATGAATTAATCTGCTTCAGTGCAGTGGCGCTGTTGGGGCTCAGCCGTGTGAGCCAGCAGCTGGTGTTTGCCTGCTCTGCAGCATCACAAGGGGGGGAGAGGAGGCGGCTCTGTGGCTGCCAAGATTCCTACTGAAACATCCAGAGCCTAATCCAGAACAAGCTGAGGATAATATCGGTCATTTTGTTGATTTTGATACACCACTGGCAGACTAATGTGGCTGCATGGGGGAGGAAAGGCGAATGTGTTTATATTTAATGGAGTTAAATATAAACCTGCATCTGGAGCTCTGCTGAGCCATGAATTGCTTCAGAAGAAAGAATGGGGCCCTGTACCACAGTTCCAGCTTTATTTTTGAGGGGAGGGAATGATCTCTTTCTACGGTTTAACATTTCAATACTGCATATTAGCCATTAGGTTTTTATGATTGCCTCATAAAACAGTTCTCTCAATACCCGATATTCCGACAGCAGGGGGTCGTGGCGCTGGCCTGAGTTACTCCTCCTAGGCAGCTTTCCTCATGCCTGCAGGATGAAAAAAAGATGACAGTCAGGACTATTGTGTTCAAACTGTCATGTAGCCATGCAGCTTTTCAACATTATTTCATAGCTTGTGTCCACAAACACAGATAAACGTGAGCCTGGAGTCTGTTCGAAGACCCAACAAGAGAAACCCACCCCTACCCTGAGCTTTTAATTGAGCTATAGACTTCTTATTCTGACATTGTCAGGAAACAGTTACTACCCCATACAGGGCAGAGGATTAAAAAGTGAAAATGTTCTGCCACACGGAAATAGGCAAGAATAATTCATATTCAAACGCAAGCAGCCGTAATAGACTGTAGTAAAATATTTCTTTTGTATTATTTTTTTTTAATTAAGAAAAGACAATTGGAAATTGTAATTTAGATAAACTGGGCTTAAGACTAAACCAAAACGAAGTACTCAGGAAGGTGCAGGGAACGTGCATGCAGTCAGTAAGTAGATCACTATTACCTGTTGGCCTGAATTTGTCAATCAGAGGCACAAAGCTGTCAAGTACACTCCGAAGTCGATACACTAATTGTGAAAACAAACATTTTTTTCAAGATGAGCCAGATAGCAACATAAAACATGAAAAAAAAAGAAAAATGGCAAAACCCAAACCCTGACCCTTGCAATACTAATGAACCCAAGGTTACTGTTTAAGCAAGCACTTGTGATACCATTAACAACAAAGTAGTGACAAGGCCGATTCCTGAGAGAACCATCCGCAGCCTACCAAACACCTCAGCGCAAGATTACAAAGGAGACTTCTGTTCTCAGCTGGGAAGCCACAACTTGCACCTTTCCTACGACATCCCCAGGGATTGCCAAGAGTCTCTTTTTTTTTTTTTTAAATATTTTCAGTTGATGCCATAATCCAGGTTCTGCTGAGAGCTCTTCCTCAGGGTGTTCAGCCGCCTCAGTCCCAGGGGAATGAACAGCAGCCCGAGGCGCAGCACCTTAGAGAGCGGATCTGGGAAGCCGGCCTTGCTGCTAAAACTGTACGTTGCCATGGCAACTTAGCATTCAGCCCTTGCTGCAGCAAGAGGTGACTCAGGGACTTGTGATCATGGAGAACAAATGAGCCAACCCCCTCCCTCCAGTGTCACTAAGGCATGTCTGTCTCCCGCCACGCTGTGTAATTGTGAATGAGATGTTATGGGACAGTGACGTGAGGATTTACGGAATCTCAGCGCGAGCAGTTTGCTAGACTCGCGTAGTTAACAGCTGTGTGACCTTGTGTCCTCTGTGCTGATACAGAGCCGGGTGCTGTAGATACACTTACCTAGACCAAAGTATATCCCAGTGGTTTCCAGGGAAGCAAAGGTGATTAAACCGATTCCAACAGAAATAGTCCAATCTAAGTCAAAAAAATAAATGTTTGGCTTTGTTAGTTTTTCTATTGTGCAATGATTTATCCCTCTACTGAAGCCTTGCCTTACCTTTGTAGTAGTAGTAGCAAATCAGTAAAGCTCCAATTGCAAAGCAAAGAATGACAAAATGAAAGAATTCATCTGGAATAGAGAGGGAAAATTAGGTCACAACTGCAGGCACAGCCCCTACGAACATGCCTTGAGGTACAGTGCACTGTGCAGCAAATAAAGTCCTTTTCCACGAGCTGTCTCATACATTAGACTTAAGTGCAAAACAGACATGCACACAAGTCTTTGTGAGAAGCTGTAATGATTTTCATCAAGAAGCCTTGATGCCCTTCAACAAATTGCTCATTGTAAAACAAAAAAAAATAACATTTTTTTTGAGCTGGAGATCTTATTCTTGGACTAAGGTACAACAGGGATCAGTTGAATTAAAAAAAAAAAAAATTACCATCCTTCCGTATGCCCATCCACCGTACCGTCCACTGATGGAGGTGCGTGTTCTTGTTCTCATATGCTACAAAAAAGAAATATTTTTTATTGCCATGGAACTCTGAAATTAAGGAGTTTTAAGTTTATTTCCCTTTTGTATCTGAAATCAATTCTCAGAGCAGAACGCATGTAAAACTGTTTCTGCAAAGGGTTTCGGCAAACCCTTCAGAAAGATCAAGTTAGCAGTTTTAAAATCATGTCAAAAAGAGCAGGTTTGGGGTTTTTTTAAAAGAAAAGGATAATCAGATGATTGCTTTAACAATACAGAAGTGGTTTAGAGCTCTCTGGGTCTTTCTAACTAGCCTGGGGCAAGCAATGGTCTCACAATTACAGCGGGGGAGTAAAGCAGTAGGACAAGGGATCTTCAGTTTGATTCCTGGGTGCTTTGCACAATCACAGTACATGACAATAACATAACCATCTTCATTACTAAGTGTATGAGTATCATCAATCTACTTAAGCCTGATGATGAAGTATTTCTGCACCACCCCCCCCAAATTAAGAACTGTAGCTGACAGTTCGTCTCCTATAGATAGCTATACTGATAAATAGAAAGAACAGCACAAGAACAAGCTAGATAATTTTAGAGGTTTAAATAGGGAGCATTTTGCTCTACATTAGTTGTGAGCAGAGCTGCCAAATTTGGTTCTTTCTCCAACTGTATTGTCAAAAGTCAGAAAGAGCTGAATATTTTACTGGGTTTCCAATGACGTGTTCAAAGCAGAAGGTTTTTTTTCCTTTTTTTGTTTGTTGATTGCTTGAGAAGACCCCCCCAGGCAGTCTGCTGCACGTAAGCTTTGGGAGTTGATTCATCGCAAGTTTGAGATGCTGATTTCACTTACATTGGGCTGTGCATCCAGGCAACCACTGCCTGGCAGTGAATTTAATTTTCTCTAAAGATGTAACAGGAGATTACTGGAAACGTGCTCCAAATGAGCTTTTGCTATTGTGCTTTTGAACCATGAAGCAACTAAACTTTGCCAAGAAATTCTGTTCTGGATGACCTGCTACTGCAGTCACATTTTCTAATTTTTTTGAATTCTGCATTCATCGAGTTCCAGTTTGGGGACAAACTCAGTTATTTGATTATTAATGCTAACGTAGCATTGCACTATCCTGACTCACAACTGTTCTTCTGTGCTGTGGTATGAATGATCTGCAGATGCAGAATGTATCAGAACGTCAATTCCTACCTGGCAAATGTCTGTTCTGTATTACTCTGCCTCCTGAATGCAGTAGCCTCCCTGTGACTTTGTATCATGGAACGACTTACACAGTATTTCTTCTATTAAAGCATTACAGTGCATTTTAATAACTATTCTCAAACTTCTACTTTTCGATTAGGAAATATCTAGATCTCAAGGAGCTGGTACAGCCATCATCACTAAGCAAAACTCAGTCCTGAAAGACAGTACCCATCAGAAAAACTTCTGCTTGCTTGTTTGTATTTACCATCTGCAATGGAGTCTTCGTCTCTTCTGGTAATCTCTGAAAAGCAACATAGTTTTATTATCTGATGGTAAAAATACAAATATATTGTTTCCCACCCTTATCAGCACCAGCAAGCACAGCCAGTATTTGCCTATTTGATGACTCGGTACAGACAAAACAGTACTTGAAAGTGCTAGGAAATAAGGAAGTTAAAAGAGCTCCAGAACAGGTAACAATAAAGCTACTATTCCCATCACTATTCCAGTTCTTTGAAACAGCTGGGCAGTAGGAGATTGATGGCCTCTGTGTTAATATTCAGTTGCTAGAACTGAAGCTGGAACCAAGCAGAGCTGAGATGGCAGGAGCTACACATCTGTGTCACCTGAACCTGTCCAAAACAGTCAGTGTGGTGTCCTGCACTGGCTAAACATTCTCAGTGTCTCAGTCTGGTGTACTGCAGTAACCCAGAACTCAAGCGACAGAGGCCATGGTGAGAGGTGGAGAGGCCAAATGCCAACTGGAAAAGGACTGTAATCCTCTTTCTGCACCTGGCAATGTGGGGAGAATACTGTATTACAATATATGCCTCTACCATGCTATTTTATGGAGCTCCCTGGGGACAAGCAACTCAAAAGCCTCCCCTAGGGATTATGCTGCAGCTTCTGTCTTCTTCCTGACTCTGTCCTCAGCTGAGCCAGTCCAAGCCACAGCAGCTATTCCCCACTCCACAGAGGAGAAGTGCTTGAGCCGGTGTGCCCTCAAAAAGGCCGCTCTGCTGGGCTGTCTGCCTCCTACAACTAACAAATGTGGAATTAGCCCAGGAGCAGGAGGGATGAGGACATTAATGCAATCAAGCCACTGAAAATTTCCTGCTCTGGGATTTTTACATCTGTTCTGCTGCAGCTCAGCAGTTGCTGATGATAAAAGGAAATTTGCCTTTAGACTGGCTGGCTGTTCCAGCCTCTCTGCTGGTATTGTTGCCCCGTTTCTTGTCATTTGGCTTTCACCTGGCATCTTCCGCTGGGGAATGCTCCGTCCTCTGACCTAAGGAAAGGTGGTGTTCAGAGCAGACAATCACTGCTCTGCAGAAACCAAGTTCCAGCTCCCTCCCAATCTTGCATCCCTGTTCAGCAGGAGACAGAGGGCTGCAGGGAATGCTGAAAACTGCCTACCTGTCTTAGGAAAGACTGAATAGTTGCCCAATAGAATTGCTGGCTTTTCTCCTAAAAAAGGATGGCAACTGCTGCGAGCTGATCTTGTGAGAACCTGGCAGGCCTACGAAAAAAAATGGGTTAATCTGCTCAAACACCTTGTAGAGCCAGCCACTAGGACAAGATTGCAACAAAATGTCTGCAGCATGCCCAGGTCCAACACCAGGCTAATTGGAAACCAATGGATTTACAGCTGGGGGGGGGTATTTTTTAGTATATATGCATGTCAGAAAGAAGAAACTGCAGTTACAGTTGTCCTTCTAGCAGGATAAGGTTATCTGGGAGCACTTACCTGAATCTCTGTAGGGAACAACCTCTGCTGGTACACCTAAAATATTATGCAAAGATGATATAGATTAATATCTATAATGAGTATGCATATCCTGCTGCCAGTCCTAGCCCACACAACTGCATTGAAATGAGTGTGGTTGTGTAAAAGTGACAAGGTAGATACCAGCTCTAACTCATTGAGAGGGCAGCTCTGTTGTGAGGTCTGCAGTTTGAAAGTGGGAAACACAAATGGATCATTAACCCCCCATTCTCCATCTCTCACAATAGCTGGTGTCAGGTAGAATCAGTTTCGTGTGAGACAAATTAGATCTCCTAATGTCAATTTAAATGAGCTGCTCTTACAACTGGGCCATGATCAATTTAAGATACTAATTAAATGATTTAAGCCTTAACATTTTTACATCCCAGGTTCTATACCATAAGATGATAGCTATCTTTTTGTGTTGACGCAGCACATTTTCTTCATCTGCATTGTACTTATTTTCCATTTTTCCTTTGGAAGGAAAGAAAAACCTCAGGAACAAGATCCGAGGTGTGGTCCTCGCTGATGATCGCCGGTCAGTGCTGAGGGCTGACGGCAGACCCTCTAAGTAGTGGCTGTGAGTGATTATTTTCAAAGCTCTTGCTGCATTTCAGTGGCAACTGTGCAGACCCAGGCAGCAGGACTTCTCCCACAGCAGTAGATTTTGCTGTTCTCCTGGTTCAACTCCAACCACAGGGCATGGCTGAGTGTTAGCATTACTTGAGCTACATCTTGTAGAAAATACCTTTCCTACAACCAAATTCCAACTGGTCTTTTTTCTATGTCTACACATGTTAATATACCTTTGTTCAGAAGTCAAACCAACGAATGCCAGAAATTATACTTTTTTTTGGTTTGTATTGGTTGTCTCTAGTAAAAAACAATACTGTTGTCACTTTGTCCTACCTTCAAGTAACTGCCCCTCGGTCTTCTGTCTTCCTAGATCTTCCTCTTCACTGTCTGGATAGAGAAAGTGGTTTTTCATCAAATTAAAGAAAAATGTGCCAGCAGAATCAGAAACTAAACCACTCTAATTGTTTGCTCATAATATAATAATGGCAGTGGGATACGTAGGTAAAAATCAAGGCTTTGAAATGTAAGGATCGTTATTAGCTGCTTTTGCCTCACAGCTCTCTTCAAAGCTGGCTGAGTAGGAGAAAACCAGCAAAATCTGAAGATGGAATAATTTGTGTAAAGGGGTGTAGCGAGACAGCTCTTATTTTAAACACATACATCAGCACTACTAAGCAGTTTGAAAATGTTATTTCTAAATGCAACTCGTTTGATGTTAATCAGTTAGTTAGTGGCGTTCTGTAACAAAATAAGCCAATATCAGCATTATCACTTGCATGTTGCCTGGCACTTCTTAGTCTCTCTCATTTTCCATGGTGACTTTTGATATACTGTTATGTTTGCTAATAAGCAAAGAAATGCTAGAGAACTATGACAGCACTGCCAGGACTACTACACGGTGACTGTTCTTTGCCTCCTGCTATAGCACAGGTTTCAGCGAGACCATAAGCGCACTGAAGATCACAGAAGTGATGATCTTATATTTGGGAAGAAATCTTGCAGCAGGTTTCTACATTTCTGAAACCTCCAACTTCCACAAGAGCAGGAGGCAGCCGCTATTTTGCTGATAATGAATCAAGAAGTACTGATTATTTTCTGTGTTCTCTCTTTTGCACAATTTCTTACTATTTTTCAGAGTTCTGCAGAATTGCTACTGAATTGATGCAAATCTCCTATGTGAATATCTTATGAGCATGCAATCAGACTAAATTATGTGTCAGGGAAAAATAAAATAAATCCTTTTTACCTTGTTTATCTTCATCCATGGACTCATGGGATGAGTTTTCATCATTTTTTTCCCCTTGTGAAAGCATGAGATTCCTTTCCAATCTCTTCAGGAGTTTCAATTTTTCGTCTGTTTTATATAGAGAGAAAAAAATATTAGAAACAACTATTTACATTTTCTCTCTTTTACAATGACAGATTTCACAATGCTTTATTAAGGTTGTCCAACAGGAAATCAGACCCTTAGTCTTATTTCAGCTTTTTTTTTTGCACACAAGGAGTAGTAGTACAAAGCGTTACAAATGAAAGCATCATATACACTACTGTTTAGACTTTCTTAAATGGTAATGGTAGATGCCTAAAGTTTCATATTCTTGCCTTTAATTTACCCATAATGCTACCCCTGTGAACATTTCCACCCCCTGAAGCAACAGCAGCTGCAGCTGAAAGATGCTTTAGCTGCAGAATGGTTGCTCACCCTTCCCTGGGCTGCTGCTCCCATCACCCCTGGGAATTCTGCTGGATTCCCTGTGCTCATATCGCGGTGGCAGCACCCTCTTGTGGCACAAAAGCAGAGCCCTCAAAGCCAGCCAGGCCAAATCACAGCGGGCTGCTGACTCCTGAGCCTGGCAGCGAAGTGCTCCTGGCTTGCACATGGCTCTTAACAGCTTCAAATTCAGTTTCTTATTGCACAACCGGGAAAACGAGAAGTGCAGTGGAGTCCTATTTGCATTTTGCTGCCACGTTCAGCACACTGAGTGGCATCCTCTATCCACTCCTAGTTACTACTACATGTGCTGTGGTCGTTTGCAAAAACATTTTCAGCAGTTCAGCTCAGATTTTTTACCACTATGAGAGCTCAAAGAGTTCCAGGCTGGCTGGGTAACAGTCCATGCAAAACAGTGTCCTGGGTGTCATGAATCCAGCCAGACAGGAAAAACTGGGGCACCACTTCAAGTAGGAGAAATTTCTTTGGCACCATCATCCCAGGACATCCCCTCTCCCCAAATGAACAAGGTTTTTTCCCCAGAAGAAACCATGTCAAACTAAAGTAAAATACAATCTTTGGCTCCCATTATCACTACACCTAACTGACTTTTCTAAGCAGTATTTCTAGAGATTTTACTTGTTCACTAATGTTCACTTCCAAGCATATATCAGACTTTTCAAACTGGTGACAAGTCCTATTGGCACTGCAAGTAGTTTTAAGAAAATAGCTGAAGAGCAGCCAGGTAGGACTGACCCTTTCCCTTGGAGCTGGGCAGCTGCCTGTATCCAGCTGGGTTGGTTGTCTTCATCAAGAGGTAAAGAACAGCCATTGCCCTGACTCCTTTCTTCTCTATGGCTTTCAGGCAGGCTGTGCAGCCTTCAGGCAGGACCCTGCAGCTGTTGAGGAGCTGAAAGAAAGGCAAGTAAACAGCAAACAGTCCTTCCAATAAGATGTAGCCTGTAAAAACATACCCTGCTGTACAAATTAATGTGTCTCACCCCATCTGTGGGAAATGTAATCCCCTGCCCCTACTGTACAAGGGGGAAATCAGGGACAAAGAGTAATGCCAACAATGGGAAGAGAAGGTAAACTGCATTCAGCAACTCAGAGAAGAACTGTCAACTGGGAAAAAAAAATGTGGTGTGTAATAGTGAACTGTTTAAAGGGCTGGAGAAATGTAGTTATAGGGTCTGGAAACAGATATGCAATCTCTGCCATATCTTACAGCAAAATGTCACTAACAATGGTCCTGCCTAGAAAATAGTGAGCTGAACTCATCCTGAGGAATTTATACAAAGCCAGTTATTTTTGCACATGGAGAACAATGAAGCAAAAAGCAGAGGCCTGAGTCTCATTTATCGAAGTGCCCCTTTACAGCATTTAGCATGGTTTAGGTATGTTTCAACATATCAGATAATTGGACTGTATGTTTTCTCTCCCCAGAGTGTCTTAGAGAAGTATAAAAGTATCTGTATAATGACGTCTTACAAAGGATGTATGTTTCTTTAGTAACTTACATTGTTCTTTTCTTCAGTCTTCAGGATAGGTGGGTCAGTGGTGGCTAAGCATTCTACAAGTGATTCCCAGAAGGACTGGTTAGTTTTCTCATGATTCTCCAAGTAATTGGCATCAGCAGCAAAAACCTTCTGGAAAACGTCTGGGAAGAGAAACAAGCAAATCCCTGTGCAGCAGCAGAGGTGGGTTGCACAGTAGAGTTCCTGTGGTGTTCACTGTAGGTGTGGTGACAGACATCAGACTCTACTGTGCTGCCCAACATATCAGCATATAGGAAAGAGAGTAGTGCTGTACTGTATAAAGCAACTCAGTCTGCCAGAAATCAGTAGGAAAATACAAATTACTGATGCCTTTGTGATGCTGTTGTCTCAGTTAGAGAAGCAGGGGGAGTGCTCCTAGCTATTTAACAGGTGTCTATTCTGACCATACTATTTTACAGACAGGCACAAAGACACAAAGGGCTGGATACCAAGGTATTGAGATAGCTCATTAAGCATTTAATGCACAGCAAAATCTCCTTCATGTGTCTAAATTCCCACAAGCACATGCCCAAGGCCTGACGAGAAGCCTGTGGAAGAGCTGGGCACTGACTGCTGGTCCCTCTTTCACAAGCAAGGAGATGGATGGAGTGTTTTCAGAGGCTACAAGTTTCATTGACTCATGACCACTTTAGCAAACACTGTTGCATAGTGTGAATGAGCTGAAGCTTCAATCTTCGTGTGCTACCCTTACCTTGCTGTTCTTCTGTAAGATCTGGGAATGGGACATTCAAGTTCTCCATTGCTGGACCTGTTCGAAACGGGAGAAAAAGCATATTTAGAAACAGCTCAGTCTGACCTTCTCAATCTTTCTGTTTTACACTTGATGTTCTGCAAACATGGCATCTATCTGAGACACTTTTGTTTTGAAATCATGTCTCTGTTGCAATGGGAGTTTCACATCATGATTCATTTACCCTCCTGGGACCCATTCTCGAGAACTCCGAGTGAGTCTTGCTGGGCTGGCCTTTGGTTATTAAGAAAGAACAAAAGTCTCATCATCATGAGTAAAACAAAAAGAAGTCCGACTTGATCAATCACATTGTTGTTTTTTTTACAACTCCCAAGGTGTCTAATTAACTATTTACCACAGACATGAGTAACTTAATAGGTCCTGTTCCATTCACAAAACAGAACGCTTATTCTGTATCTTTGACATCCTTATACTTAAAATGTACCAATTGGGGAGAACAGTAGAAACAGTTCATAGGAGAGCCCCGCAAGATTTAGAATCCTTGTCTCACAGAAGACTTTGACACTTCAACATCCGTTTTTCCCATGTTGTCACGTAGAGGATATTTCCACTAACTTTAGGAATTAAAAATTTTTAGGTGTCAATCCCAGATTCCTTACTGGTATTTACCACGGAAACAAAATATTCTGACATCCTCAAAATCCAGTCTCCTTTTGTTTTACTAAAATCACACCAGAAATTTTGTTTTGAGGCTGTTTTATTCTGATGATGCATTTTTTTGTGGTGGCTGCAGTTCTGGAGTTGCCTCTACCTACTGTGGTCCAGGCATCCTCCATCTCCCCTCATGCAGCATTTCAGCTAAAGCCCTCTTGTATTGAGAGATGCAAAAGAAGATTTCTGGGGAGCCTGAAGTACAGTTTCCACTATGCAGGGTACAATAGGAAAACAGTTTATACACCCACACTTTTTCTTACAATATAACTTAACAATAGCATATAATACCTTTTATTTAACCACCCAGTACACACGGAAAAACTGACAAGTTTTTGGTCAAACAAGCTTTGAACTCTATCAGTTAGTCTAATTAGTTTTTACTGCTCCCACAAACCTTGTCTGACTTACAGCCTTTGCCGCTGTAGCTGTGGCAGCAGCGCAGTGTGACAGTCGCTGGCAATGTGAGACTGTGAGCACCCGACAGGGAATGCAGGAAATGCATCTGTCCTCTCTGCCCAGGTAAGCAACAGCTGATGTTGAAATACAGGAACGCAGCACACCACACCCTGCACAAACTCATTCTGGGCTGCACAATAATGAATGTAATTTCTGTGCAGTTACACATCTCCAGCTGTGGTTTTCAGCCTTTTCCAGTATCTTTATCGCCTTCCCTATTTACTTAGCTTAAACCTTGCAACAGTGTTTGCTTTTGTAAGTTAAAATCTTTAGACCTCTCTAAAGACGGCACAGTTGAAATACAAGGCCTAAAGGAACAAAATTACTTTAAATAGAAAAATTTTTTTTCTGACTGATGAATTCAATTTCATAAAAATATTAATAAAGATATCCAAAGGTTTTACTGTCGCACGAAATTCAGGAAGTTTGTCCTTGGTTGCTCCTAATACCTAGTGAGGCCACTTTCATTGGCACATTCAAGGTACATTTCCTTGGCACATTCGTGTCACTCTTCCTGTGACACAAACCTGTTGCAGCAGCTGCCTTATGCTGGCTTTGCGTAATCCCAGAGACAAAGCGAGCAAGTAGGCACCAGCAGATCTGTCCCACCATGCACAAAGAATGAGCAGATACAAGACTGAAAGCAGAGGAGACACCATCCACCTCATTTGCTATCAATCAATCAGATTGACTTACCTTAAAACTGGCCCAAATGACCGGACTGCTCAGCTGAACCAGCAAGAGAGACACATTTGCCTAATGCACTTATGCATCCCACTCTGATAAGACTTGGATGCCACAAAAGGATCCAGGAGCAGCCAGCATCTGCTCCCATCTCCCTTTCTGTGCCTCCAGACTGGTAAACCCAGTCAGTCACCAAGCTTTACATAGTTAAGGAAGTTGGGTACCTAATTTCCCTTAGGCTATGGACAATTAATTCCCTTGTGGCTCTTCTGGAAAGAAAATCAGATCTAAACAAAAGATAAGTATAGGCATTTAATTATTGTATGTTTTTAAAGTTATTTAGTTGATTAAACCTCATAACGAGAGAAGGATGATGATATACTGGGAATTCAGCCTGGCGATGAGCTCATTGAGGAATGACATGAACAGCAGACCTCATCTTGCAGGTCCCACAGTAAATCAGAACTTAACTGCAGTGAAGCCTTTTTAATGTCTTAAAATAAAATTTTTGCGCAGACCCAGACTTCTCCTAGTTGTTTACAAAGTGAGGCTAATAACAGCCATATACAACGACTTCTTGCTTAGCTGCTGAAACATATCCCAGTGAAATTGTTCAAAGGGATAGCAAAACATGCAAAGGAAGTAAAATAAGGCTGATTTGAATTCAAGACTAAAACCAGGCAATCCTAAACCTTTTTCCTTTGAAACTACTTTTACCTTTCCTTTTAAGTTATGTGCTGACACCAAATCTTGCTAAATTTTATTTTAAACACAAACATGAAGTCACTCCCTGCCCTTTTCTCAACCCAACCCAACCCAACCCAGCGTCATAAAGCACACCTGCAAGTCTTAGGCTGGTCCAAGTGGTTGGTTCCACCTGAAGGTATCCTGGAAGCCTGTGGTGAAAGCCAGCAGTTTCTTCCAGCAAGACAACAAAAACCGATTCACGCCGTCTAAGTTTGAAACCGTTCCTAGACCAGACTGCTCTAGTCTCCTCAGGCAACGCCACCAGTGAGATAATCCTGCTGTTCATCTGCTTGCCTTCCTGCTGTCAAATATTGATGAACTGCAACAGGGAAGCAGCAAAACTCAAAGACTTTTCACTCTTTACGGTGTCCTTGAACACAGGCAGGTGGAGAGACCCAGCCAGTGTGTGTCACTGTGGGGAGGGCAGCTCCCCAGGCTCAGTGTGACGGTCCCCAGGGGTGTGAGCAGGGAGTGGGCTCAGCCCGTCCGCCCCCTGCCACAGCACCAGCTCTTCCTTCCTCTCCTGGCTCCCACAGCAGGCCCAGACATGGTGGCCGTGCTGCTGCCAGCCCCACACCCACAAACCCGGGGCCATTTGCTGCCTGTTTTCCAGCTGCGCTGGTGAAAATAACGGCAGCACTCCTGTAAGCATTTATATACCTCATTTGAAATTACCTGGTTTGTATTTCTCCTTACACACTGTGTGCTCCTCTGTGCGGTCGTTGGAAAGCTCTGAAGGGAAGAAAATGAGCACATCAGAAGCCAGAAGAGTTCATCTTCGTAGTCCGAGTAGTTAAAGCAAACAAATCTTCCTTTGCGCAGAAAATAGGCGGATTGCCACTACGACTTTATAGAAAAAAAAGATATTTAAAAGATGTGTAAGTCCAGTCAGGAAGACATGGAGGGCACAGGTAAGTCCTGTGCATTGCCCCCACAGCAGCACGACCCCTCATCAGTGTCTTGATGCCTTGGGGAGCAATGAACCTTGGGGAGCCATGGTACCAGGAGCCAGGACTCAACCTCGAAACACCCTCGGTCTCAGTCACAAGAAGCTCCCGAACCCCTCCCTGGCGCTTCCCTGAGGGCTGTGCGGTGGGTCGGGATCCCAGGGCAGGGTGTGCGCAGCGCTGGCCCCGGCACGCCATGGTGGGCGGGCAGCCGTCAGGGCCGGCGCTGGGGCCTCACGTGGCCTCCCCTGAGTCACAGCGAGAGTGGCGGTGGCTCTGCGTCATCCTCTGGCCACCGTCAGTCCCACTGCAGGCACGACAGGAGAAGCTGTGTGTGTTTTGTGTGTCCCCGAGCTCTGGGGAAGGTGGCTGAGAGCTGATCCCAGCAGTGTGGGGCCGATCCCAGCTGGGCGGCCTCCCGGCCTCCCTCAGGCACCGATGGGCCTCAGCGGCCCTGAGCAGCCGGGCCCCCCCCAGCCCTGCCCATGGCTGCTCCAGCGCAGCCCCTGGAGGCCCGGGCCCACTTGCTTGGGCTCTCCAGGACACTAAGGGGAGGTCGGGGGCACAGGGATCCCTCTCTGAGGGGAAAAGCCCTGGGCTCCCGTAAAGCCAAGCAGGGAGGTCGTGATGGCGGTTTGAAGGCCCAGGCACGCTGCTCTCCTGCCCGGAGCGTCCCCGGGCTCAGGGAGGGAGGCACGGCGGGGAAGGCCTGTGCAGCGAGCAAGGAGATGGGTGGGTTTTTTTTACTCAGAGGTAACCCAACCTTTTAGTTGCTGGGCTAAAGTACGGTTCTGGGTTTGGATTCGTTTCAGTAGGATTTGTGTTATGTCCTGGAGAAAGAGTTCCTTTCCCTTGGCAAGCATTGCCTCTGGCTAAGCATGATGTTTGGTCACTTCAAAACACGTGTGAGGCGCAATAGGAGACCGCTAGGGACATTCCAACAGCGCAGTGTGTCTATAGATTAGACAAGGTGTGGTCACGTTCAGTCATGTGTTACACTGAGCAAAGGGTCTCCCCCTGGTGCAGTTGGTGCCTGAGGAGGGGCTGTGCAGAGCGGGTTGTGTCCTCTTCCTCTGCTCTCCTCTCTTCTTCAGGTACTGATGCTTTTGGAGTGACGGGGATGCAGATAGAGAAGGCAATTTATACTTCCTGTAGTAGGCGTGCGTTGATTTTCTTCTTTTCCAGTCCTTTTCTTTTGTTTCTTTGCTTGAGGTTGGTTGGGTGGTTTGTTTTTTTTTTGAAGCAGGCTGTTTCACTAGTTTGCCACAAGTGCCTGTTCAAGTGCCTCATCTCACCTACCCTGACATATTTAATCATGTGTAATGTTTAACACTTAAAGCAGCTAACACTCTGCATCTACTTCTGCTGGGAGGCTATTATCTAATTCATTAGAGCGCTGTATCATGTATTGCATATGTTTATTTTGCCCTTATTTGGGAACTATCCTCTGAGAGAGTTAGGAGAAGGGTGATATATTCTTTGTATGCTGTGAATATTGCTTCCAGGAGAGGTGTAGAGACACAAGGCACATGCTGAGCAGCTCTTACGCTTGACACTAATTGGGTCCAGGGTGTGCGTGCGCAGGTTTGTCAGACAGGCAAGTTGCGTGAGAAATGTAGAAATACTCCTAAGCACATGTAGGAGGAGCCCAGTGGTGGTACGTATTCAGAGCAGTAATTGCTCATTTAGTCATCACATTTCTGACAGATTAAAACACTCTCATGACACTTCTTGCCCTACCCTGACTTTTATCCATGGGGTTGGTTAAATTAGTCCCTTCTGTGTATTTACTTAGCTGCTACTTTTTTTTTTTTTCCCTCTAAATAAAAATCCTCTTAAACAATTGTGAGATTGTGAAGTACGAGTTAACTGAGGAAGAATTACGCTTCACTGTCAGCTGCATTATGCAGGCTACAGCTAGTTTACAGATACTTTTCTGGTCTTAAACTCTGAACACCTTTGAGACAGAAAGAGAAAACAACAAGTATTAGTACAACCCACTGCCCTGACCCTCCAGACTATCGCTCTTATGCTGGGAGATGATGAGAAAGCAGCTGTTTGCCCTTGGCTGAGCTGAGAGGAAGCTGAGGTTTAGCCGTGAAAGTTTTGGCAGAATGGATCACGTTGTACCTTACTGAGATTTTCTGGAGATTTTTTTTCTCATTCTGTATCCTTCTGTGGAATTACTTGCCATAATAACTAATTCATTATATTAATATTTTAAACTAACGCAGTAAAATCTTTGCTAAAGCTCTGTTAAATTTAAGAACCAGGCCTAATTTTAATTTTTATCCAGAAGCAGGAGTTTCTTGTTCTATACAGGCCTTTTAGCATCTCTCCTAAACCCCATCAAGAACCAAGCAAAACATGCTGACTCCTATGCCTGGTTTTGCTCGTTGTTTCCTTAAACTCTTACTTCTAGTGAAAATTACATTTTCTTCAGACTCATTTGAAGCTTTCTAATCTAAAGTGTTGTAGAAAGTGGATAAGGGTGCTATAGCTATATTCATATAGTAAAATTTTACTATTTACATTAGAAATCTCCAGTTTCTAGTTGTGACTGAGACAGTGGCAATAGAGGCTGATGATGCACGTGATGAAATTGGTGCATGTTGCAGACTGTATTGATAGACTCCAGAGAAATGTTCTTCTTTGTTTCTCCTTATTTCTGACGATGCTACTGCTACTAGCAGGCTACTCTGCAGATTCTTGAGTCTCACGGTTTTTCATTGTTTTGGCCGGGTGTTACAGAGACGTTAAGCAGCTCTCCTGTGCCTTTGCTGACAAGTCGAGCGCGTACAGACTTGGAAATAAATGTGCCATCAGATTTTGCTGCAGCAGGTCCAGCTCTGTGTGGAGCAGCTATTGAGCCACCAACACGTTTGTTATGCCAGAGCGCACATTGCTTAGCTGTGTCGCAGGCATACGGACCCGACTCAGTATTTTGCCGCTCAGAAGGTAAAAGTGGCTGTTCTTGGCAAACACAGCTCCCAGTTTGTCAAAGGCCAAGTGCTCCATGTTTCTCCATCACCCCAGAAGCTATTCCTTTTTCCCTTCTGCAAGTGATCAATTTTTCAACAGGCACCCTATTGTGGGGTCAGACGTTGGGGAAAAACCCATCAGCCGGTCAGCACTGCTGAACTCCCTGAAAGTCCTTCAGCATGGGCTGAAGCTCTTGTGCAGAAAGGCTGCCATCGCGTGGTCTTGTCCCCAGCCATGGGGACAGGGTGCAGGAGGACTTGCCAGCAGCCTTGCTCCCACCCTGCACTCCATATCCCTCTCCAGGGGTGATTTTAGTTTACTTGCCTCTGCCGATGCAGGCACCGTCTGTTCCAGCCCACCGCGGGGGCTGTGGCTGCAGCCTGATGAAACCAGCCCCTCCCAGCCACGGCAGGCTCCTTTGCTGCTGTGCTAGAAAATGAGACGCTCTGCTTTCTCTGGCTTTCTGTACACGATGGGCATAAAGCATAACTGAAGGCCAGCTCAGACTACTGACTTGCAAAGCAAAAATGTTGTTTCATAGCTCAGACTTCTTGTGGAAACATGATGAGTTTCTTAGCACAGAAACACCGCAGCTTAAATGTCAGTCTGTCTTAAAGGCCAGAGACACGAGGGTAGCAGTGCTACTAGATTTGAGTTTCTGCTTCTCTTGTGCTTGAAGCATTTGTCTGAAATGCAAACCCAGTCTGGTTTGGCAAGGAGCAGGCTCTCAAGGCAATAAAAGCCTCA
>VXBO01002216.1:218388-237635 GCA_013400135.1 Rhinoptilus africanus | reverse complement strand
GTTCCTGTGCCCCCTGCTCTGGGTGACCCTGCTCTGGCCGGGGGTGGGACTGGGGGATCTCCAGAGGGCCATTCCCACCCCTGCCAGGCTGGGATTCTCTGATTTGGCCTCCAGATCCTGGTGGCTTCAGCCAATGGTCCATCTGGGGGCAGGGACGAGTCCCTGGCACCTGCAGTCACCTTGCTTTGGAAGCAGAGTGGCCCTTTTCCTTCCGTTTTCTGGGTGAATAATCCATCAGCCAGCATCTGCCATCTTTTGTTCTGCAGAAGACAAAACCCTGGATTGGGTGTCCCCCTCCCACCATCCCTCCCCATCCAGCACCTGGAGCGCAGCCCCGGCCTGGAAAGCAGGATCAGGCCATGCACTGCCGGGATATCCAGATACCAGCACCAGCGTTATCTACTGATGGGGTTTTAATTGCTCTAATTTCCTCTCCCTTGGGGGACACCTCAGAATGATGGATACGGGGGAAATAAGGGCAATGGGGGAAATGGGGGAACCCAGGCAAAGTCACCCAGCAGTTTGCTTTACCGAAGAGAGCTGTGATCACGGTGTTGCCAAATTACACTGAATTTAAACCCAGGGATCAGGATGGCACCCTCCTGGGATCACCAAGGGGTTTAGGACAGCGCAGAAGCAGGGGACCCCCCCATAAACACCCAGGTCCAGGCTGATGGGGGCAGCCACAGTCCCAAACTGTTCTCCAGCCCTGCCCCGGTCCCCAGG
This sequence comes from Rhinoptilus africanus, assembly GCA_013400135.1. Taxonomy (NCBI): domain Eukaryota; kingdom Metazoa; phylum Chordata; class Aves; order Charadriiformes; family Glareolidae; genus Rhinoptilus; species Rhinoptilus africanus. The sequence continues at coordinate 236,909 of VXBO01002216.1, read as the reverse complement.
GGATGCCAGCGCTGCCGGGGGCTCCACGGCACCGCTTTATTCTCTTTAATGCATGGTCTCCCTTGTTTTTTATTTTATTCATGGGATTAACACATCGGGCAGCAGCCGGACTGGCTTTTGCTCAAAAGAGGAGGGGAAAGAGTTTACATAATTCATTTAAATGAGGCACCCGGGGAAATCCAAATTGGACTTCCAGCGTATTTACAGTGCCACGCAGAGCCCCATGATCCGCATCTGGAGCCATTAATGCCTCCCAGACGGACCACAGAGCATGTATAATTAATTGTGGAGCAGAGCCATTGCCCAGCCTCCAAAGATAACGCTCAGAGGCAGAGTCTCCCAAAATTGTCGTCTCCACCCTGAGGCATGGATTTATTTCACTTGGTCTTTTTTCCTCCCCAAGAAAATCACCCCAACCTTCCCCGGGGTAGGAAGATGCTGGGGAATTGGGGGGGTTAATGCAGCAAGAGGAATAAACTGAGCACGGCTGGGTTTGTGGGTGAGCATCGTCTGCTCCTCAGGGTGTGTGAGCCCGGCAGAGCCCCGCGGCGATGGGCAGGCATCAGGGCTGAGCCCTGCCCTGGGGAGGGGGCGAGAGGGAAAAAATGTCCCTTACAACGGGGAGCAAACAGCCCCAGCAGCAGTTAACCCCAAATATCCCCACTCTGTTTTGCAGGGGCATGGACTGAGCATCCCCTGGTGCAACGCACAGCAGGGTTTGCTTCTTGGGGGAGGCACCGGGGGTGCCCCAGGGGACCTGGCCCCACGCTCAGCCCCCTCCCTGCCCTCGGAAGATCATTCCCCGTGGTTTCCGCCTGCTGAGCAGGGGCTGATATCGCTCCCTCGGGTGCTCTCCAGATGCGACACCCCGAGACAGAGCCCGATGTGACCCAGGCCAGCTGCCAGCCGCGGTTGGGGTGAGGTTTTGTGGCTTTCTGAGAAGGTGCCCCCGGCCTTGTGTGGGGACACGGGGGCACCCCAACCCACTGGGACACTTTATTTCTAAAAGCCCAGAGCAGGGAGCGACCCCTCTGCCTCCCTGCTGCTTTCTGGAGCTGCTTTCTCTACCTTCAGCATCGCTTTGAAGAGCAAAGGGGAGATGCAAAGGAAGACTGGGAGTAAAAAAAAAAAATTAAATAAAGAAATCGAGCTTGAACCTTGCTGCTAGAGAAACATCTGTATCTATAAATATCCGCCGATGTGAGTGGGAACAGGCTGTATCTCCAGCAGCTCCCTAAGGCAGCGGCGCAGCCTCGCCCCAGCTAACCTCATTCCAACACATGCTCCCGCACAGCGCACGAGTCGCTGCAGCTTTGCTGGCGGTTTTTTGGAGGGATTAAAAAACCCCCCAACCCAGTCTTTATAAATAAATAAATAAATGTTGTCTTCCTGTTTGCAGCTTGGTCATGGGGAGGTTGAGCCATGACCCTGGGGGACGTGTCCCGCTGGTCCTCGCTGGGACACGATGTCCCGCCGCTGGTCCTCACCCTGCTGTCACCCCCCTTTCGGTGACCTTCTCCATCCCGCCAGCCTGGCTCTCGTGTGCTCAGAGAAACCCACGTCAAGTGCAGGCTCGCTTCTTCACCACCCAGGGAGATGCTTCCCCAGCTGGGAAACTGCTGAGCTCCTGGCTGGATCCATCCCTGCTCTGACTCTCCGCTGGAGCCCACCACCAGCCCTGGGGCAGCAGGGTGGGATGGTGGCCAGGAGGACACCCCCACCCCCATGGACATGCTGGTACCAAAGATCTTTTTCAGCAGAGTTTTGCTCTGCAAGTGCTGAGCATCACCACCCCAGGCTGCTCCCACTGGGGAGACATCCACCCAGGGACAGAGAGGGGCTGTCGGAGGCTGCCAACTGCATTGGTCGGGATTTCCCATCAGAATTGCTCTTAAAAAGGTATTTCTCACACCCTGAACAGCTCACATCATACAACGCTCGGCAGCTCCCGGGAGTCTGAGCCCTTCCCAGATGTGTAGGTGCCCTCCTGCTGCTCACGAGCCCTGTCTGCTGGTGCGAGAGGGAGCGAGACAGGGACCCTTCCTGGTGTGGGAGCTGCTGAAGCCTCAGCTGCAAAGAGGTCCCTGCAAGCTCTTGCTGGTGCTGTGGCAGGCGGTGCATTTCCACAATAGCACCCCGAGTTTTTCCAGATCCCAAACTGGAATTAACACTGGGCCTGGAGACATGAAGCCAGCTCTGAACACCCCCAAACCCATGTTATCCCATGGGATCAGCAAAGGGGGAGATGAGTTTCCTTGGACTCTGCAGTCCTTCCTGTTGCCCGTGCAGTTTGCTGGGGAACAGGGTACTTATGGGGCACCCCAGAGCTTCTCCAGGCAACATCCCAGCGTCATCCCACATTGCTCAGTCCCCCAAAAAGCAAATCCCATCCTTCATCCCTCCTTGATGGTAGGAGCCTGCACACATGTTATAGGTTGTCTCCTTTCCCATCTCCAGCAAAACTACCCTCATCCCGCTGAATCCCGCGGTCCCGCTGCCTGTTCTGGGGTTGCCCATCTCCCTGTGACCCTTCACGGGGTGGCCCCACCAGGCTGCTCGTAGGAGGCCATTTCTCTAAGCCACGCAGCACTGCTGTTGTGGTTTTTTCCTAGCACCAGCTACGTTACCTGTGCTTGCACTGTGGCCATAAACCTTCAAACATCCCTTCGAGCGCAGCATCATTTGGCTCAAGGAAAGTGGGGGGGCTGAGCCCCCCAGCTGAAAAGATCCCAGGGGAAACATTCGCTCTGACGTACGCTTGCACCTTCGGCTCTTTCTGCTGGGTCCCATTTCCACTTTATTCTGGCTTCCCTCCTCCCAAAATGCTGGTGAGGTGACACGTCATGTCCCAGCTTTGCAAGGACACAGCTCGCTCCAGGTCCTGGAGAAACTCTGTCCCGGGGAGCATCCTCTCACCCATCCTGGGAGTGTCTTCCCACCCATCCCGGGAGCATCCTCCCGCCCGTCCCGCTGCCGGCCGTCACGTAGGGCTCCGCAGCTGGGCAGCTGGGGACCCTCGGCGCTGGCTTGTGTCTCAGCGAGGAAGGCAGCAGTGTGGGAAGCACAGGCTGCCCTCACGTCACCCTCCTCCGTGGGGTTTTCTAGGGAGCACTGGGCAGTTCTGATTTGGTTTTTTTCCTTTATTTTTTTTCTTTCTTTCTTTTTTTTCCCCCTCCCTTTCTCCCCGTAACAAGTAGGACTTTTCACAAGCCGCCTCCCTCCCCCTCTTTCCCTCTCTGACTCATTCCCTCTGCCCTTGCAGCCGGGGATGTGCAGCTCCCCACGTCCCGCAGCAGTGCTCTCCCCGCGGTGACACCAGCGAGGCAGCCCAGGAGGGGCAATCCCCGGCCGAGGGACAGCCAGGGAGTCAACGCAACAAAGCGAACCTTTCCTTCCCTTTTGCACTAATTCTAGCAGCGAATTGCAATGCAAGAAATAAACAACTTGCTCACCTCGAAGATGTTCATAAGGAGAAATCCCCCCCCAGCTCTGGCGGCAGAGGGGGCTTTCGTGGAGCAGCGATGCAGCTGGGAGACGTGACAGGGTGAGGACAGGCTGGCCAGACTCCGGCCACCGAGCCAGCCTGCTGCTCCTGCCTGCGCTACTGTCCCGTGCCATCCCCGACAGAGTCCCGCTGGTGGCCGGGGAGGGCATGGGGCAGAGTCCCACAGTCCCCGCTGGGCTGGGAGAGGGGTTGGCTGCTGGTGCCAGTGATGGAGACGGCTCCATCAGCCGCACTCTTTGGCCCCAGAATGGCAGCCTGACCTCGCTGGCAAGTGCTGTCACATAGCAGCCACCTTTTTTGTCCTTTCCCCATGTTAGTGACCTGCTAAACCTACAAAGTAAAAGCACCTGAAGGCGGCCAGTAATTTTTCTGTCCCAAGGCCCCCCCAGCCACTCTTGCAGCAGTTTTACTTGGGCAAAATGGCAGGGAAGAAAACCCTTCCTGCCCTCACCTCCTTCCATTCACCTCCCCTTGGCTGTAAAGGAGTGATCACAGATCCCAGCCTGGCAGGGGTGGGAAGGGCCCTCTGGAGATCCCCCAGTCCCACCCCCGGCCAGAGCAGGGTCACCCAGAGCAGGGGGCACAGGAACGCCTCCAGGCGGGTTTGGGATGTCTCCGGAGACGGAGACTCCCCCACCTCCCTGGGCAGCCTGGGCCAGGGCTCTGCCACCCTCAAGGGAAAGAAGTTCTTCCTCATGTTGAAATGGAGCTTTCTATGGTCAAGTTTGTGCCCGTTACCCCTTGTCCTGAAATCACTGATTCCCCAAACCCAGCATCACGCCCCATCCCCACCTCTAATCCCAGCACCCCACCCCAGCCCGGACCCACCAGCCCCACTAAGGGGAGTTCATACCCCATGAAAGAGGGTTAAACAGTCTGGAGAAGTGGCCAGTGTCCCAGAGAAAGCAAAGCCAATGCTGGGGTTATGAACTGGTTTTTTGTGACACCCCAAACCACACGGGACACTCCTTTGTTGTGGCGTAGCCCAGCCTGGAGCCGCGGCCGTGGGAACACACTGACGGCTGCACTGAAGACATATGGATCCGTCACTCCACTGGTCCATCCCGGGAATCCCTTCGAGCTGCTCTGTGCTGCTCACATTTGCAATCAGACGCAACCTGAGCTTGCACTTAGTTAGCACAATTTGTTGCTTGGTCTGAGTAAGGCAACGCCAGCGATCCATGGGAAGGAGCAGCTGAGCACACACAGCCTCACCTCCGCCTTCTCCCACAGGCTGGTTTTGTCACCTGCAGGGAAAATCCCAGGTGACAGAGCTCTTCCAACAGAGGGAGGGGGGCAACTGGTGGCGAACTACCCTGTCATGGGGACATGGATGCCTGAGGGATTTGGGGTGGCTGCTGTGAGAGGGGTATTAATAGCATGATAGAACCGTAGACTGTGTTGGGTGGGAAGGGACCTCTAAAGCCCATCCAGTCCCACCCCCTGCAGGGAGCAGGGACATCTTCAACTGGATCAGGTTGCTCAGAGCCTCATCCAGCCTGGCCTGGGATGTCTCCAGGGNGGCTGCAAGTGCATGTTGTTGGCTCGTGTCCATCTTTTCACCCATCAGCACCTCCAAGTCCTTTTCCGCAGGGCTGCTCTCTGTCACATCATCCCCCAGCCTGTATGGATAACGAGGGTTGTCCCAGCCCAAGGACCTTGCACTTGGCCTTGTTGAAGTCCATGAGGTTTGCTCAGGGCCACTTCCCCAGCTCCTCCAGGTCCCCCTGGTTGACATCTCGTCTCTCTGGCCTCTTGACTGCCGCACTCAGCTTGGTGTTGTCAGCAAACCTGAGTACTGGAGGTTGGCTCGGGGCAGGAAGAGAGCATGCAAGTGCCCGGAGGCTGGGGCTGATTTCTGCCCAGCTCTGTGCATTTTCCATGATTTATATGGTTTGCAGGGGAATGGAGAGGGAGTACAAAGGCAGGAGATGAAATGGGTCAGGCTGGAGGCTCACATAAAAGCATGGACCTATCCTAGTGTGATGCAGTGACACTGAATGTGCCAAAGTTTTGGGGGACAAATGCAGTGGGGTGCTACAGGAACGTAGCTCAATCCCTGTGCATTTGTGTCAGGAAATGTCTTTTTCTGCACTGAAGTCTTTTCTGGTGCTCTGGAGGCTGCAGAGCTCTGGGCTGTGCCACAAACCTTGGTGCCACTGCGGTGCCTGCTCCTACGAGAGGGCACTTACAGGGGCTCCAGGAAAGCTGGGGAGGGAGCTGGGGATCAGGGAGTGTAATGATAGGATGAGGGGGAACGGTTTCAAACTGAAGGAGGGGAAGTTTACATCAGATATTAGGAAGAAATCCTTGGCTGTGAGGGGGGTGAGCCCCTGGCCCAGGTTGCCCAGAGAAGCTGTGGCTGCCCCATCCCTGGAGGGGTTCAAGGCCAGGTTGGACGGGGCTTGGAGCAGCCTGGGCTGGTGGGAGGTGTCCCTGCCCAGGGCAGGGGGGGGCACTGGGGGGGCTTTCAGATCCCTTCCAATCTAAACCATTGGATGATTCTATGACTCTACAAGATTGCAGCCTGGATTTGCAGAAGGATTTAAGGGCTTAAGTTCCACTGCTCAGGCACCAAAGTGTCTTTGAGGGTCTGGGCTGGAGGATTAACATGCAATTTGCCGCTGTCCTTTTGTTTCTTCTATCGGAAACAGCCGGGAGGTGAGGAGGGACGGGGCCTCCCCCTGGGGCGATGGCCTGAGCTCCCTGACCATGCGCTGCAGCGGTGCCCACCGTCCCTCCTGGGTGCTGTGGAAGACCCTGGAGCTGGCTGCCGGTGGCACTGGCTTTGCATTGCTCGTCCTCAGTGCCAGATTGCTTTGCCTCCTGGGTTTTGGCTGGAGGAGGAACTTTTTGCCAAGATGTTTAAAAACCTGCACACGCACATTTATGTGCTAGAGAATACGAAAACCCCGAAATCTCTGCTGCTGGGACTCAGCTGGGTGGATGCAGGAGCAAGCTGTTGCCCAAGGAAATGGGTTGTGATGGGAGCCGAGGTCCCGGGGGGGTGACACACACGGTGCCCCAGGGGCAGCGGAGTCCCCTCAGCCTCTGCCACCCCCCTCTTGTCCCCTGCTGCCAGCCCTGAGCACGGAGTGGGCAGCAGTGGGGGGCTTGGGTGGCGGGGAGGGGGGCTGCATCCCCACCCACGGCAAACCATCTGGGGCTGGGATGAGTGAGGCTCAGCTGATAGCGAGCAACGCTTCCAGCAACCGTGGGCGCGGGGACCGGGGCGAGGACGGCTCAGCTCTGCAGCCCCCGCTTCCAGCCGTGCTGCTGGGGGTAGCTGGGGCTTGGAAATGAGCAGACGTGTGGCTTTTTTTTTTTTTTCCAGAAGATAAGAACTAAGGAGGAGGTAGAGGAAGGTGCTTTATTAAACTAGTTACTCCAGAGAGGGACCTGAACCGGGAAAGAAATCTGCTGGAAGAGCCTCTTCCCTCCGCAGGGAGCCCAGGTCCTTGTCCCCGTGTCTCCCTGGGGATGGCAGCTGTGCCGGCAGCCTCTCCCGTTCTCACAGTCTCGCACGGCGGTTGTCATGAGGATATCAAAAATAAATGAGCAGCTCAGGCTCTCGCCTGGGGAGTTGCAGCCTCCACGGCTGGATGCGGCCATGGCCACTCTCCATCTCTCCATCCGCCTTTGAGGCTGGCCCAGCGCAGCCAGTGCCGGAGCGTCTGACTGCCGGTGACAGAGCACCCGAGTGCACCCACACCCCGGGGGTCCTGTACCTGCACCTCGTCCTGGATCGTGTCCTGTGTCCCCTCGGGGCTGCCCGTGGCTGCAGCAGGCACGGGAGCACCGTGGGCATGCGGGGGTCCCATCCTGCTTGTGCTCAGCCATCCTGGGACACCACCCGGTGTATCTGTAAACCCGCATGAGCCCATGATCAACCCTAAATACATCATTCTTGACAGATGTTTCTCTCTCTGGGCCTTAAATCCCCTGGAGAAAAATTAAATCCCTCCCTGGGGACGCAGCGTCCTCCCCAGGCAAACCCCCTCAGGCGCTGAGCCCCACAGGTCCCTCGCTGCAGCCGGCATTCCCGTGCTGCCCATGGGGCTCCGCAGGCACTGCCTGCCCGTGCCCCCCGACGCCCCCCGCCCGGCAGCCCGCCACCCTCAGCTGCTTTGCAGTTATTTTCCTGTTTACACGTCCCCAAGTGCTGTTTATGGGGTGTGACAGCTTGACACGCCTGACTCACGCTCCGCTTGTGATCGGCTCTAACCCCCGGCTCTGCTTCTCACTGAGCTCCCACCAGCCCCTTGTGCCTGTGTTTGTCCCCCCCCAGCAGCAACTCAGCCTGGGCAGGGGGGGCTTGTGCTTGTTCCTCCTGGGGGGCTGCTGTTTTGTCACATCAGCCTCCCCGAATTTGCAGGAGCGCTGTGAAGGCCAGCCCTGTCCTCCAGGGTGTCAGTGGGGCTGCTTGGCTGCAGCCTGGAAAATGAATATATCCCTTCTCTGTTCAGAGCCTGTAGTCATGAACAGGGATGCTGTTTAATGGAGGGCACTAATGAGCATTATTTAATCAAGTCTGGGTTGTTCAGCCTGGAGACGAGAAGGCTCCAGGGAGACTTTATAGGGGCCTTTCAGTACCTAAAGGGCACCTACAGGAAAGATGGGGAGGGGTTTTTACAAGGGCTTGTAGTGGTAGGATGAGGGGTGATGGCTTCAAACCGAAAGGGGGGAGATTTAGATGAGATCTGAGGCAGAAATCCTTTGCTGTGAGGGGGGTGAGCCCCTGGCCCAGGTTGCCCAGAGAAGCTGTGGCTGCCCCATCCCTGGAGGGGTTCAAGGCCAGGTTGGACGGGGCTTGGAGCAGCCTGGGCTGGTGGGAGGTGTCCCTGCCCAGGGCAGGGGGTAGAAATAGATTATTTTTAAGGTCTCTTCCAACCCAAACCATTCTATTTTTCTATGAAAGTACTGGACTTTTATTGACTTTGCCATTATTTATGGTTGGAGGCATTGAGGCACAATGACTTTCTCAAGGACATCAAGGAAGCCTGTGCAGGGCAGGAATTAGGGTGTTTTGGTCCCAGACCGATGCTCTGCCCTCTCTTGCACGCTGCCCTCCCGGTGCTCAGCTTCCTCCTCTCCCTTCCACACTGCTCTTGGCCACAGGTAGGACCAGAAACCAAAACCAACCCAGCCATTTTCTGAGCACAGAGGGGCCTTTTCTGGCGTTTCCCCACGAAGTCGCTGTATAAACCTTTTTCCTTTATGAAACCAGGCAAACAGAGTTTGCCAAAGGGAAACCTGCATCATCATTGCAGCCTGACACAGGAAAGGTTCCAGGTGAAGGTGGTTTAATGCCTGTTTGTTTCCCAGGATTTGCACGCTCTGCCCCGTGCTTCGGTAACCAGGCAGCTTCGGGGTGGGAATGTGCTTTCCCTGATTTGAGGGAACTGAGCAGCTCAATCTGTGCTGAATTGCAGCTTTTCCTAAGGAAGTGCGAACCGTAGTCTCAGTGAAGTGAATCGCAGAGATTTCACCCCAGGAATAAACTCCCGGGGCTGCGAGCATCAGCCGCAGACTGCCAGTCCCCAGTCTGCGATATTTCTGGTGTGCGTTATTTTAAAGAAAGGGTGAGATGGGCCTTAACATGGTTTTGAAAAAATGATGCAAGCTGGCAGGTGGGATTGCTGGATCTTATTTGCCCCGGGACATTGTAAAAGGAGCACGAATCTGGCCGTAGCAAAGCTGTTCTCCTTTCCAGGGACACCGTGCATCCCTCGGCAGAGGTGCCTTGGCTGGGCCGTTTAGCCTGGGGGGAGAAAGACAAGCAAGGTCTTGAGAGCAAAGGAGGCTGAGTGGAAAATGAGATGCAGGAGGGACTAGGAGGTACGTGGGAAGAAATCCTTAAGGATTCATATAGTTGATAATTGGGCTTACCAGAGAAAGGCCTTTGTTAAAAAAGGCAGTGGAAAAGACCATAAAGACACCACTTAAAAAAGCTTTGTAAAGGCCAAATGTTGTTAAATGATCTGTAGCAATATAGAAATCGCCCCTTCTTAGAATAATAGAGGGTTTTGCTGTGTGCAGGGACTGCTGAGAGAAGCAGCGGGCTGGATCCAGCGTGATGGGTCAACCCAGCAACGCTATCCTCGGACATGAGCACACACCCCACGGTGGGGTGACTTTGGGAAAGCTGGGGTGCAATTGAACCTGCCAGGCTTCCCTATGGGCACCTCGTAGGTCTGTCTCAGGTTGCAACCAAAATAATTTCAGTATTATGGGGTTTTATACTTCCTAGGGAATGTGGCTGCAAGATCTCCTTTGTTTGCCACATATTTCCATATTCTAAAGCACTTGGAATGTAAAATTTGAGGGTGAATCATATTTTTGCTTTAAATAAAACTCCTTCCACATTTAAGAATGTGTTTGTCATCGATTGTGTGACTTCTGTGATTGAACAGTGGTTAGGAGAAATAAGGCAGCCAATAATTATCCTTAAACTCCACCAAGGAGTGCTTTATTGAGGAAGGCATAACGAAAGAGGCAGTGTTTGTGGGAAGAAATAAGTTTTTTTATTAAATCAAATGATATAGCTGGAAAATAAGGACTAGCTTTTAACCACAAATCAGAGTGTGGCCATGGACAACAGCAAGTATGTCCTTTTTTTTCCTCTATGTGCTGTTTAACCTAATGATGGTTGTGAGTCACCCCCGCAGACTTGCCTCCCTCCCATCCTCACGCGGGCAGAGCTGTCACAGCACTGTTACACCGGGACAATAAAAGTTCATGTTCATAAAATCACAGAATCACAGAAACACAGGGTGGGAAGGGCCCTCTGGAGATCCCCCAGTCCCACCCCCGGCCAGAGCAGGGTCACCCAGAGCAGGGGGCATAGGAACGCCTCCAGGCGGGTTTGGGATGTCTCCAGAGACGGAGACTCCACCACCTCCCGTGTTCTCATCTGCCAGGTGGATGAATTTGTTAAATGATTTTTTGGAACAGGTCTAGAGGTTACATTTCCTTGCTGCGTATCCCACCGTCAGCCGGTCGCTTCTCTGTTACCTCCTTAGGATGCCACTGCAGGAGACCAGGACAGCATCGGGTGGTCCCTGCAGCTGGGTGTCTGCTGGTGTCTCACATGACGTTCACTTTGGTGGCCTTTTCTTCACGAAATAAAGGAAATAAAAAGCAGTTTGGGGAGTTGGCCTTACAAGTCAGTGAACTGTCTGCAGTGCTCGCCTGTCAGCTGTGGGGCTCAACAGCACTAAGTCCAGGCTGTGAGAGCCAGCCCTTGGGAGCCGGGTGTTGGGGATCGTGTCTATGGGAGACCCTTCTGCACAAAGCTCCGATGGACAGAACCTGTTTTTCCACTTATCTTCCCATTTTATACTGCATGCTTCCTTTTCAGACCCAGGTGAGCTGTGCCCAGGGGCCCTGCCCGCCCCCTTTTTCCTCCATGGAGAAGGAAGAAGTCAGGCAGGAAAGGAGGATTTTGGTGACACAGCTCACACAGTTTTGAGATCCCCTCCCGGGTCATAGGAGAGGGTCAAAGTGCTAAATGAACCAGCCAGGAAGAGATTAAAACACTCTGCAGCTTCCCCTAAATCCCTGCAGCCGTGGGCACTGGAGCCACAACTGCTTCAGACTCTACGCAGTGATGGAGCAAAGCAGAAATGAAAGAAAAAGCTAAAGGTGCCTTGTCAACCCTGCAAAGATGCTCTGACCTTAAACTGGATTTCTCTCCCCGATTCTATTCTATTTCTTCCCCCATTCCTTAGTAGCATGGACATCCATGACTGCTGCAGCGAGCTGCCGATGTGCTGGCTCTCTCCATATAGTGCCTGGTTCTCTTCCTACCACCAGCTTCTGGCTGATGGGAGCCCGTCGAGGGCAGCAGATACATCCTGCCTCCCCCTCTGGATGCTGCGAACAGTGTACAGATGTGCCAGGATACACGTATCGGTTGCAGGACCAGCCCCGGGCTTGGCTGCGCGGGGATGTGCCTGTGAGTGCATCTGCTCATGCAGAGCTGAACCATGTCCATGGTGCTTTGCTTTGGGAAACTGAGTCAATGCTTTGGGAAACTGGGTTTCCAGGGTTATCTGTTGCATCCGCAGGGACCCGAACTGCACTCTGCAGAGCTTGGCATCAGCCGGCTGGCTGGTGGGGCAAATATTGTGTCCTGCCACAGCTTATGGGACTCAAAGACATGCAGTAATTTAATAACTACACTGTATCCCTCCCCTCACGTCCATGAATACAGCTGTAATTCGCCCCGGCTGTTTTGAAGTTCATGTCAAGCGTNTTCTATGATTCTATGTTTAGCAGAGCCAAGAAAATGACTGAAGTGTCTTTGAAAACTGCCTGGAATATGAACTGAAATTACAGCAACATATTAGGTGTAAGCCTGGTGGCCGGCAGCCTTGACAGAGCAGGGATTTACCACGGACACCTGTTGGGGAGCAGGGAACGAGCAGCCTGGAGATCTCCTGACATCTCGTAGGCAGACGGGAGATGCTCTGCTGGCACGCTGGGACCAGCTGGATGGGCCAGACCCCATTTGCATGGCTGCCACTGGGGACAAGTTAAAAACAAACCCAAAGAAATGTGTGCTTGCACATCGAGGGAACACGGCGTTTGTATTGGAAACGTCTGGAGGAGTGAACAATGTCTGCCCTCCCTGGGGGCAAGGGGGTGGCAGACAAACTCTAAGCAAGCCCGTGCTACGTTCCTTGGAAGAAGAGGTCATGGGGACCCTCTGGAGAGAGCGGAGATCTCTCCCTGAGGAAAGAGAGTGACAGCAAACATTTGGGAGCCTGCTGAGGTCTTGGCAGCTCCACACTCCAACTGCTGATGGAAGGCTCTGGAGCTTGTTTAGTGGAGTGAAGAGGCCAAGATGGGACCTAGCAGCAGCCTACAGCTCTTTGAAGGAGAAATAGAAATGATGGATGATGGAGCCAAATTCTTCTTGGTACTGGGATATGGTAAAACAAGGAACATGAGACACAGATGTGACTTGGGAAGCACACGAGGTCCTTCAGTGGGGGGGTGCCACAGCCCTGCGGTAGGTTAATGGGGACATCTCCATCCTTGGAGGTTTTCAAGGCTTGGCCAGACAAAGCCATGGCCATCCTGCTCTAAGGATGATGACAGTGCTGATCCCACAAGGAGGAGGGACTGGATGTCTACATCACCCCTCTCAACCACGGCCTCTGCTATTCTACCAGGAGGAAACCCAGGGACCTGAACCTCACCCTGTGGCAATGCTGAAGGAACAACACCCTGGAGTGTCTTGCTATGAGGCATGGACATAAAACACAGCAGAAGTTGTTTAAGATCTTCAGTCAGAGCATTTAAAAAGCAGATGTCACCGGGACCCTTAAGCAGGGGAGAAGGCTGAAGGCTGGTGTGGCAGGAGCCACCAGTGGGGCTGCAGGGGTTGGGGTTGGTGGGCTGGTGGAGCTGGCCAGGTCTTGCTGTGACTTGTAACATCCTGGGGACAAAGTTGTGCATGAATATTTATTTCTGCTTCATTGGACTAAGCTGCTCTGTGCTTTCTGTATGTCTAAGCAAAGATAATTGTTTTGCAGTTAAAAAGATTTTTTTTTTCCATTTTTCTTTTCAGCTAATTTTAAATTCTTTCACTTTGAGGAGCTCTTGATAGGAAATGGTCTAGACAGAGCCCTTGCAAAAACTCCAGCTTCCCACCACTACAGCACACAGTGGAAGGAGCAGTAAGGAGAGGGAAGGAAATTGCTTCCACCTAGAAGTGTCTCCAAGTCCTCAGCCAGGCTCCTGCAGGGCGCTGGTTTTCCTGCGAGAACTGAAATCCAATGTGGTCGTGTGTGCCCGGAGCAGTGATGGACATGTAAAGAAGGAATAGACTGAAGAGTGATTGTTTGGCCTATAGCCGCCAAAATCCACCAAAATCCACAGACTGGAGCAGGACCACACCTTCCTAGCCAGCACAGGAGATGGACAAACCATGGCCGACCTGCTCTAAGGATGGTAATAGTCCTGATCCAAGGAGGAGGAGGAGGGATACAGAGGCCCTAGAATCCCTAGAAATTGCCTGTACTTGAAGAGAGACTAACCCATCCAGCAGGGCTCCTCCAACCTTGGACACTTGGGCAGGACCTCTCTGGTACCAGGCAGGCATCGCACCCTGGCGTGACGTTTGCTGCGCTTGTCATTCATTGGGAACTTTCCCCCAGCAGCCTCAAACCCCGACACTGGGCTGTTTGACCCATCCCTGTGTCCCCCTCTCTGGTGGCGGTGACGGATATGGATGATGGAGTCATGGATATGGGGTGATGGAGAGCCTGCAGACAGGGAGGGGGGCCCAAGCAAGGTCCCAGTCTGGTGTATTTTTGGGAGCTGGCAGGATGCAGGGAGGTGATGCTGTGCTTGGCCTCTGGAACAAAACATGTCGAGACAAAAAATGTTTGTGTCCTCAGTGCCATGGTCCCTTAGAGGACCATATATGTTCTGTCCAGGTCTTCTCCTGCCTTCCAAGCTATGGGGTTCCTCAAGGAAATCTACTTTTCACCCCCCATCTTCATGGCTCCCAAATTCTGTGAACATCTCCTCTCCTAGACTTTCACATCTCCCTCGTCAGCATTCTGGTGAGGGTGACACCCAGGTTGTCCCAGCTGTGGCACAGCTGGCTCTAAGGGCAGGACAAACAAGCTCAGCACTTGTTTGTAAACCAGCAAAAATGAATCCATTGTTTCTCAGACAATTTTGGGAAGTGGTTCTGGAATCTCCAGTGCTGTTCAGGGGTGGGAAAAGGCTTTGGGGTCTCCGAGAAGGTGGGAGGCTCATGACTGGCTGTCGTCAGCACCCAAGCAGAGGGATTTTCTCCTTCCTGGCTGGCGTCGTTCTGCTCATGACTTGGGAAATAGGCTGGATTTGGGACCATCCAAAGCAGCCCAGCGTGTCCAAGCTAGTGTCCTTGCTCCTGCTGCCATGCAGAGGGCATTCAGCCCCATCGAAGCGGTGACACGTGGAGAGGTGGATGGCAGAAGGTGGCCTGCGAGGAAGCATCCTTCCTGGCTGCCTGTTTTCCTGCCTGCAGGCAGCTCAGTCAGGGCAAGCCCTGCCCCGTCGCCTGCCCCAGCTCTGCCCAAGGCACACACAAACCACTTTGCTGCGCAGGGTTAACAGCCACCTCCTCGTCTTTCCTCCTCCTCCCTCCTCCTCCCTCCTGCTGCCCGTGATCTCCATCACAATGTGACGCAGGTGTCCCCCCACATTCCCCCTGGAGGCTGCCATGCCCCATGCAAAGCCTAATTAGTCCTTATAAACAACATCCTAATTTCCTGCCAGTTTACTCTGTTTTTTGTCACTGGCGTGTTTTTAAGCTATTAATGATTCCCATTTGGGGTTATTCTTGGCTTTTCTGGTGGGAGCTGGGCCGTCAGGGACCGACCAGACCTCAGAGGCAGTCATGCCAACACCACGCCATCGCCAGAGAGGAAATCAAGCAGAACCCACTGTTTGTAACATGTTATTTTAAAAGCAATTTCTTTGCCCCATGATACTCTTCTTCCTGCTTTTTCTGCCCCTTGAAAGACACTTGTGCCCTGCTGGAGGGTAACTACCAACTGGAGGAAGGCAGCTGCAGAGCTGGGGAGAGCCCAAGTCCCTTAAACCCCCAGCCAGACCTGGAAAAAAATCATCTCTTCCAGAAACATACTTTTCAATCTTGCCTAAATCAGGTTGTTCTGGGAGAAAAAAAAAATATCCTGCAGATCCTCTCCTAGTGACCTGCAGAGGATCTTCTCCTAACTGCTCGTGGGGTAAGAAATCGTGGAATCTCTGGTTCCCTGCCTTCAACTGAGCTTTCAACAGCAAATTGGAGGTCACGAGGGCACCCAGCACCTTTGCAAAGGTTTTGTTGTCATGCCTTAAAGCAGGGAAAATCTTTCTCAGTGAGTATCTTTCTCCCCAGGTCAATGGGAAAGAGTGGGTGGGTGGGAATGAGTCCTTCCTGCCACAGCTCCGAGCTGAGAGCTCTGCAGCAGACACAGCTCCTGCCCAGAAAATGGGGAGAAATCACAGAATCAGAATGGTTTGGGTGGGAAGGGACCTTAAACATCATCCAGTTCCAACCCCCTGCCACGGGCAGGGACAACTCCCACTAGACCAGCTTCTCAACCATGCATTTGAGTGACTTGCTTTACCTCCCTCTTTCCTGAATAGATGTTTTCCACGTGGCAGAAAACAACCTGGGATATGCACAGAATTCCTCTAAACATGATTTTCCCTGGCACGTGCCACAGGCACCCTCATTTCAGTCACTTGGGGCCAAATTTTCCCTGCGGAAGGGACAAGGAAGAAAGTACACAGCTATTTTGCCAAGAGATGAACCAAAAGCTTGACGTCTCTCTATACTGTCGATCTCCATATATATCTTTCTCTCCCCATACCGATCTACCCACATGCAATCTGCCACTCTGCGAGCTATCCAGGTTTCCATGAATTCCCTGGGGCAATGGTGAAGGAGCTGTTCTAGTTTAAGAGCGTGCCAAGAGCCTCTTTTATAGCTGGGTTAAAAACTTTGCTGCTCCTTTTCCCTTCCCGACTCCCCACATCCTCCAGGGACACTGGGGGAACCTTTCCAGCCAGTGAGGAATTTTCCACCTAAACATTTTTCTGACCTAAAATCACTTCTTATCTTTCCAGCAGAAAACACTATTTCCATAGAAAATGACTGCTCACTCCACAAATAAAAACCTTGAGTTCTGGGCTTCCAGAAAAGAGAGGCTTTATCCTACTTGCTGAGCACTAATGAATATTTTTAATCAAAAGCCCTTTTTTTTTTTTTTTTTTGCAAATAAGCTTCCCCATTATCTGTCCTGAGGGGCCCATCCCAAGCGTTTCCAAACCCCCCAGATGACGGCTGGGAGCCAGCAGCACATCAGCTTCCTGCAGAGCTGCTCAACTTCTTAAAACCACCAACACTAAGAAAGCAAGCCAAGGAACCCATCGGACCCAGCCAGCAAGACTTGGCTGCCAGAGAGGGTTGAATGCTGAACACACTTCTGACGATGCTGTTGGCAGCTCTGCTTCCCTGGGCTTTGTGGACCCATCCTTGGAAATGCTCTTGCTGCTTAATAGCAAACACGTGGGCATCTCGGCCCCTTCCCCTTCCAGCGCCGGGGTGCAGAGCGGAGATAGAGGGCAGTGATGCTTCATCTCTGTCTTCTGCTGGAGCTGCTCATCCTGGCAGGCAGCACCAACTGTCCTTGCACAGGGCTTGGCAGCAAATCCCAGCCTGGCTTCAGCGCCAAGCTGGCGGCAGAGGAACCTCTTCTAGGCCAAATGAAGGGAGAGTCAGTGTCTCGTTGCGGTGCTGAGGGCTACTATCCATGTAAGAGAGAAACCTGGAGGAGAAAACTCCAACAACTTTCCCTTCTCATTTGCCCCACCGCTGTACCCACCTTCAGACACCTCTTGTGCCCCTGGCCTTAGAAGAGGGAGTCTTCTGGAGCCGGGAGGGATTTCCCTTGCAGATGGATATCTGCTCCGTCAGTGCCTGCCTGCATTGCCTCATTTTTGCCCACAGTCGCAAGGACTGGAATATTTCCAGGAAGACTGTTCCTGTCCCAACATGTGCCTTGAAAAATCCCCTGAGGAGCTGCCATGGGGCTTGTGTAGTGACTGGGGACATCCAAGGAGGGACGGCTGAGGCATGAAACCTGGCCATGGCTTTCACAGCACAAGCCCTGGCAGCATTCATAGGTTGTTGTCTCTGAATGCAACAGGGAAGTTCATATTGCTAAAACTTTCGTGTGGCATGACGGCAAGGACTGTTTCTAACACATTTTGCCCAGTCCTTTCCCCAGCCTCCCTTAGCTTGGCTGGTACATCCCAGCAGGAGCACAGCAGTGCTAAGGCTGCTGTGTTTCCGATGCCTCATCCTGCAGACCCAAATCCTCTCGGCAACAGGTTTGTGACCTCCCACAAACACCAGGGACAGCACAGGCGTTTCTGCACTCTGTGATGGGCTCCTCAAAGACAAACCAAGCCCTCAACCCTAAATCCATCCACACGAATCTTTGCATCTGTGGTTGTCCAGAGTTTAAAAGTTCCCACTCATTTTCCTCTTAACTGGAGCCAGGTAACCATTTTTCCCCAACAAACCACCTGTGGTGCAATTGGATGCCGGAGAAAAGCAGTAAGAGAGTTTCAGAGATGAATTTGCAAAGAAGAACCTGGCTACAGGAATGGGGCAGATGAGTGCACCCCACAAAGAAGTATACGGGGAAAAGCGTGCCTCTGAGATGTGTGGCAGAGCATTAAACTGGGAGTGGGACGTGGTGGAAGCGTTCCCCCTGGCAGTGCCAGACCATCCCTGCTTCATCCATACTGGGATAAGCTCAGGCAAAGAGATAAGGACCTGTACTCACACTGCTGGGACTCTGGGTAGGGACTGGGGCTTTTTCCAGTGAAGTTTTTTACTTTGAAAGCGGCTTAAGCCAAAAAGCAGAGATGGCCCTGGCCTCAGCTGGGAGCTGCAGTGGAGCAGGACGTGCAGGTCGTGGTGCCACCAACCCGCCTCCGAGCTGGCGTGAAACAGCTTCTCCTTCCACCTTAGTGCTGGTCTGTGCAGGATGAGGACCTGGCAGAGGATTTTGCAAGACAGGCATCTACATCTGAGAGTATTTGGAAGAATGATTGCTCTTACCTGCCCCATTTCTGTAGGAACTGAGCTGATTTTCCGAAGTGTCTTAGCGTTCATTTTCCTGAGTTATCCCTTTCCCCCAGCTAGCACTTAGGAGGACAGAAAACCAAGGTCGTAAGTGACAGAGAGTACAGAACAACTCGGGCTTGGTGAAACACAAGGAGATCACGGCTTTACTCCTGAATGATCAGAGGAGGATTGGAGGGAAGGGATGCCATCCCGAGGGACCTGGACAGGCTGGAGAGGTGGGCCTGTGCAAACTTCATGAAATTCAACCAGGCCAAGTGCAGGGTCCTGTACTTGTGTCTTGGCAATCCTAGGGACAAATGGGCAGAGAACGGCTTGAGAGCAGCCCTGAGGAGAAGGACTTGGGGG
>VXBO01002216.1:204224-218332 GCA_013400135.1 Rhinoptilus africanus | reverse complement strand
GATCCAGTTGAAGATGTCCCTGCTCCCTGCAGGGGGTGGGACTGGATGGGCTTTAGGGGTCCCTTCCCACCCAACGCAGTCTATGGCTCTGTGATCACAGCAGTCCATACCTTAGCAGAGAAGACAGCTATGCTTACGCTCCGAAACATCTGCACAACACGCTGACCATGGCTTATAGGAATACAACATGGGACTGATTATTTGATTGGAAGCACAGAGATAATATGTTTAAAGGGTTGTAAAATCTGACCTGAATTGCTTTTTGATTATTATTGCAAGTGGATTTAAGCTTGGAGTTGCTGATATAAAAACATAAGTAACATAATTAGTAACAAACATCGATGTGGTGAGGTTTCTTTTATTACTTCATAATTTGAAACAGAAACTGTTTGTGGTATTTTCTGGGATAAAAAAATATGCACAAAACGTCTGCTCCAGACAGTTTGAGACGAATATGCTGGATTTGATGAAAATGAAGGAACAGACTCCAAGGCCTGAAGTTTGTTGATTTCTCTGCTGCTGTTATTTCCAGTTAAAGTGTCATCTCACTTGAATTTTCTATCAAAACTTTTTTAGACGGATTTGGAAATGTGTGAACCTCAGTCCCACCAGGATCTGTCTTGCACAGTGTGTTCCATGTAAGGTAGCAAACCCCAGCAGTGTGAGCGCACGTCTCACAGCTTTTCCTAAGGCAGCTGCTGGAAGTGGGTACCATCCCCGTTCATTTTTTTGCTGAGAAACAAACCATTAGCAAAACCGGGCAACCCGGAACTCAACACACCAGCACATGCCCCTCCAGATGACCCCAGCATCCCCGACCACAGCTGGCTGCTTGGTGTGACAACATTGGGTTGAAATGATCTCATGTCTTTAAAGGAAGAACAGGGATTCCCATAACCCATGACGTCTGCAGGGAGATCCGTTTGCCCTGATTTAATGCCTAAAAACTAGACTACCAAATGTTAGCCGGTCCTCTTGGCTTCCTCTGAAGGCAGTGGAGCGCCTCTAAAGAGCAATTCATCTCCTCCTTCTAAGGCAGGGCAGGTGACTCCTCATCTGTGATCTCCAGAGGCCATCTGGGGAGTTAAGGTGACATTTAAAGCGTAAATCTAGGTCGGAGGATTCTCACTTTCGGGATCTCTCGGTTACAGGATTTAGCATGAGAACCCTGCATTTTCCATCCGCTCCTGTCTCAGTGACCTGAAGGAGGAGCAAGGAGCTGGCAGTTACTCCCATGCCTGTGCCAGAGCATTCTGAGAAACGTCCATGTCAGGGAGGAAAAAGTGGCTCTAAAGAAGATACTGGAGCTGATGAGCTAATTGTTGGCTTTTTCAACAGAAAAATCTAGTGCCAGTGCATCCTCCGTGTGAGGTACCAAACGTGGACAGATGCAGGAGAGCTGAGAGGACGTGGAGGAGTAGTTTCTTGGAGGACATTTCCTTGGGAGAGACATGGGGAATATAAAGCTCACTAGGACCAGCCTGGAAGATATTCCTGGAAACTCCAGGGCACAAGTGTCTGGAATAAAAAGCCTGGTGAAGGCTCAGTGAAGCCAGGATGAACGTGTTTGGTAAGGATCCTTTCCATGAGTCAAACCAGTGGAAGATTATTCAGGCAAATAACTGGTCTGCAAAAGAGAAGGCAGGATGGGTAATAAAGCGTACGGTAGGAGGGGAGGTGAAGCAGTGTTGGACAAAGTCATTAGAGCAAAACTCATCTAAAAACTTTCAGCAAATGAGTGTGGCATGTGCTAAAAACAGCTCCCATGAAGATGTGAAGGGCTTTGATCAACTGCTATCCGTCACAGGGAAAACCAGCAAGACCTGGTGGTGGTGGGGACTCAGATGCTACAGCTGGAAGCAGTGGCCTGAAGGAGGAACATCTCTTGGAGTCCGGTGCTCTGAACAGTTTTGAAAGTTAGCAAAAGTATTCAGTATGTGTGAGTCACGTCAGGACAGCAGTGAAGATTACGGACGCAGTTTTATTTGCAGGTCTAGCGGGGAACTTTCACTTTAGTAAATGCTGGTTTCTCTGCTGCTCACCAGCACCCAGAGGAGATAATGTGTCAAACTGGAGGTGTTTGTAGATGAGAGATAACAACTGTTGAAAAATTAAATTAAACCTCCTTAGAAAGTGTTAGCTGAAGCGCAGAAACAAAACAGCTGTAACTGCAACACCTGGGAAGCGGAGTGTGAACTTGGGGAATGCAGGATGGAGATAATATCTTGCTGTTTCACCCAGCAACAGGTCCTAGAGGTAAATTGTCACCCAGCCAGGGAGAAGGAACCGGCCCTTGGAGACATAAGAAAGCATGCGGGCAGGTTTCAAGAGGCACATATGGTCTTGCCAAACTTTTTATGTGTGTTTTCAATGCATGTGCTAACAGTTATGTTCCCAGGGCCAATTATGCCTTTGTTTAACCCTTTTGTTTTGACTCAGGTGCTTGGATCATGTCTGTCAGCTCAGGCAGAGGGAACGCAAGCCTCGATGCTTGGACCAGCATTTCTGGGTTCCCCATCCTGGTCAAGCCAGGTGGGTGCAGGAGGAAAGTGTCCTCCAGACACAAGCAAACACAAGTTAAAAAAAAATGCATTTGGCTTCTCTGGGGTGGCTGGAGAACTGGTAGGAAATTCTGCTTCTCCATTCCAGCTCCTTGTTGGCCCGATGATGGAGGTGCAATGGGAAAGGCGGCATGGGATGCTGCGGGTGGTGTGTGCTGCCACGGATGCAGGGCATACTGAGCTCATCTGAAGCCCAAACACATGCTACAGACACAAGGCCACATCTTTGAGGTGAAGGTTGTGTGAGGTTGCAGGGCTTGTGAGGCCATAAAGTGAACACATGGCTTACACCGGGGTCGTGACAATGGCCGGAGGGACATTGGAGAGTCTGGGAGGCTGGAGCTCCTTCAAGAATCTGGGATTTGGAGTGCTCTTTGCAGTCACGCTGCAGATCTGCCCACACTGCTGAAGACATCTCCAGAGACTCACCCTTGCAATGCTGAGTTACAGAATCACAGAATCACAGGGTTGGAAGGGACCTTAATAGATCATCTAGTCCAACCCCCTGCCAGAGCAGGGCCACCTTAGAGCAGGTTACACAGGAATGCCTCCAGGCGGGTTTGGGATGTCTCCAGAGACGGAGACTCCCCCACCTCCCTGGGCAGCCTGGGCCAGGGCTCTGCCACCCTCAAGGGAAAGAAGTTCCTCCTCAGGTTTAGGTGGAACCTCCTGTGCTCAAGTTTGTGCCCGTTGCCCCTTGTCCTGTCCCTGGGCACCACTGAGAAGAGCCTGGCCCCATCCTCCTGACACCCACCCTTCAAGTATTTATAAGTGTTGATTAGGTCCCCCCTCAGTCGCCTCTTTTCCAGGCTAACCTATCCTATAGGAGTTCCTGCCTATCCAAAGGGAACTGGCACAACCGACACAGATGGAGTCATTTACCTTTATTTCTCAAACGGAAGCAGGAAGAAAAACTTGTTCTTTCATTTTTCCAGGCAGCCCAGATCAGGCTGTTATAGCAATTGCAAGACAACCATCCTCCCGAGTGATTCTCAGCCTCACGGTCTTGGCCAAAGGGCCACGCAGCAGCTTGTACCAACAGAGGTTAAAGGAGCTATGGCAGAAGCTTCCATGTGCACAAATAGGTAGTCAGCAAAGCAAGTACCAGATTTTAACTCAGCTCACTTGGGTAGAGAGCACAGAACAAACCTGATGCCTGTAAGTGTGGCACATCAGCTCTGTGCTGCACCAACACATACAACGCTCTGGCTTTGTGCAGATGAGAGAGCAGCGTGTGATCCTGCCCAAAACCAGAGTCTCGTGAGCAACATGACGCTAGTCGTAGCTGGACTTGCAAATTCTGCTATAGCTGAAGAGGTAGAGGCCCATGATGTCTCAGCTTGGGATGCCTGGTCCCAGCTTGCTGGAGTGTTTGGAGATTGATGTAATGAATGTGAGTGTTGTTTGCAGAGTGCAGATTTGGAAAGGAAATCTTGGAAAAGCTAAACCCAAGGCTGTCAAGAGAGAAGTGGTTTCCTTTCCCTTCTTCTATCCATCACACCTGCCAAACACTAACGGCAACCCCAGGAGAACATCCCCATTCACTTACGGAAAAAAGAGTTTCAGGTTTGTAAGGGTTCTCCACTTGCTGCCAGAGGAAATAAAGCAATGAGCGGACTTTTACTTTCCAGAGTGTGAAATGTGTGGCACACTGCGCCTTAATTCTGGCCGCGTCAGAGCAGCGGCCAAAGGAAGGCTCAGGCTTGCTCCGTGTTGGCAGGTGAATGTTTGAGAGGCAGCCCTAAGCTCTGGGAGATGGATGATTTGTACCCGGGTCCTGCCTCTCCTGTCTTGTTGTGGTCCAGGGAAAGAGCAGATAGCTGGGGACTCCCATGAGCTTCTGAGCATGCCCTGGCCCGTTCCCAGCTTCACACCCGTCTGCGTCTATGCCCATGCCTGCTCCAGCTGATGGGATGGCCTCAGCCTGGGTCATCCCTGGGGAAGAGGTTTTCTCTTGTCCTCCTCCCACCCGTCGAGTCTCTCATCCACAGAGCCTGTAAGTCCATCAGGATGGAGCATTTCTCACGATGCACATAGTATCCGTCAAGACTAAGCTCCTTCCTTGATGGGGCTTCCAGATGCTCCTGTAACGAAAGTAGCTCTTAAGAAAGCTGCTGAGCGGAGTGTGTTCGTGCCGTGGTATAACACTCCCTCGGGGTTGATGAGGGAGCAGTGGAATTGCCATTCTGCGATGGCTCCTCAGCCCTCTCCAGCCAGAAGGTGGACTTGGGACCAGGCATCCATCTCTTGGGCACACGGCTCCTGCTTCTGCCACCGAGCCTGATCAGCACTGGAGCCAGTGACCACATGGAGCTGAGTCCTTGTTCCTCACAATCTCCAGGTCGAGTCTGGATATTTTTCTGGTCAAGATGCTTTAGTCAAACAGAGGTAACTGGGTGAAATTTTATAGCCTCCGTTTTCTGCCTGAGGCCAGATGAGATGAGGTAATGGTCCTCTCTGGTCCTGAAGTTCACACCTCCAGGGTGGTATCAGGTATCAACACTGAAGAGCACAGCGGATGGAGATCCAGACGCCAGCTGTGCAGTGTTGTGTCCAGAGAGAGCCTCTTTGGACATGATCATCCCATGTTACTCGTCTGGAGAAAAAGCTGCCCTTTCCCTGTGTATAAGCAGAAAGCACAACTCTGGTCATTGTCTTGGCCAGCCCCTTCTCAGTCAACGGTGTTTGTCCTGGTTTCTGCTAACAATGAATTTCAAACACTGGATCCATGCTGTGTGCAGAATTATTTCCTGATAGTTGAAGTTTGCTGGCAATTAACTGCCACTGCCAGAGATGAGGAGAAGGGTAATTTGGAAATGATCTTCAGAAAAGATCTCTCTGCACTTTGCGTTTAATGACACAAGCAGAGACCCCCTGGATGGGCAGCATTATGCCCTCGGGGTGGTCATGCCAGAGCTCCTCCGCTCTCCAGACCCTGCCAACAGGATCTACCTCCGTGAACACAAGTCAACCCTACAGAAACAGTTGGTTTTGTGGGGTCACATCACTGTGAGGTAGGTACAAATCAGGTCCTGCATCAGCAGAAATCAGTGCTTTAGTTCTGCAGCTCCCTCCTTCTCCTTGCTCCTAACAACTCCCCGGGGTAACCCCACTGGCATCTCTCTCCCCAGGAATTGCCCAAAAAGTCACAAGTGGTCCTGTCACCAGCTCCCTGTCTCTGGCATAGGATAGCCCATGCCATGGACACTTCCTACCTTGTGAGCAAGAAACAAGCCCTTGGATTTTGTAAATATGAATTTAACAGAAATATGCCTTTCCTTCAAATGTTTATTTTCATGACCCAAAGGGTCAAATGGCCTGAAAGCACAGAGATGTTTTCTCAGTAGGCTTCGATTTGAAGCAATCCAAGAATGTTGGGAATCTTCCATGGAGCTGAGTTCGATGTCTCGGTCCCGGGCTAACAATGCAGGATGCAGCCGAAGGTCTGCGTGAAACATCCACCCTCCACATCTGTTTGGTTTTAATCAGAGATTTATTATGAACAAAGGCAGCTCTTGGAAGAGTTACTCTTCTCTGACATGCCTGCCTGGCCTGTTGGACCAGATGGACAGAAATAGTTTCACATATTAGTCAAATTCTGGATGGCTACTCACCATAAACTGCAGGCAGGCATGAGCAGAATGGACGTTATATTGTCATTGATTTATAGACAACCACAGAAAATAAATTCTAGCCTTGTATGGGGATGTTAGCCACTTAAGTTTCAGTATTGATCTCCAAGCCAAGAGACTGAAACTCCAAGTTTTCATAGCCCCAAAGCCAGTAGCAGTAAAAGTTTATATTATCCCTGGTGAATTTGTGCTGCACATTGAATTGGAAAACTGATCTGAGGAGCAGAAAAGCAGATTAAATTGTTACACTGGAAACCAGGGGATATATTTCCTAGGCTGCAGTTCCAGGGCTTTGCTTCTTACTACCCGATTTTGAACAATAAATATTTAACAAGGCAAATTTATCCTCCTGCACTCATAATTAAGGGGAGATAAATTGCATTCCTAATTATTCCTAACAAAAGGAAAAGCAATTTCCTCCAAGATCAGTGAGAATTCCCATACCTCCTCAAGTGAAATAAGAGCATGTAATGAATTAGGATAGGTACCGATCTAAACTGAAAGAGGACATTTAGCATCTGATGGAAAATTAAAGGCAGTGCTCATCTCTACTGGATAGTCCAACCAAGGAACATTGGGTTAACAGAAGGGATTTCTGGGCTCCATCACTAACTTACTAATGGATTATGGGAAACTCCCCATCTCTGGGCCTCAGTTTCCCATTTATAATATGAGGATAATATTGGCTAGAGCTCACAAGGACTGGAACACTTTCGTTAATTCCAAGATAGGAATTGCAACATCTCGTGGAAAAATACTTTCAGAGCATATTTGTTGTTGAAAAACATTCATATTTTAGTTTGGAATTGTCAAATATTGCTTCATATTTTACGAGATTTTTCTTCCCCATAGTTATTTTTATTATTTTAGAGGATTTTTTCCTAACGCGCCTCAACTATTACCAAAGTGGTTTATTAACACGCCATAGCTGATAGCAAACAAAGGAAAACGCAGATTAACAGCGCACGCACTCACAGAAGTGGCAGCCAGCCTCTCTCCCAGCGTGGCGCTGCCCCTAACAAGAGTGGAAATGCTGCATCTTGGCAACCTCTGCTGCCTTCAGACAGAGGAAGGATAGGGCTTGGACCTTTCCTGGTCCTGGCTTGGTTCCCTGTAGCATCACCTGGGGAAGCCCACCCAGTTTCCCACTAAATGATGCCATGAAGCTCCAGCTCCTGCTCACCTCTGCCGCATGGTTCCTGCGCTGTCTTCTCCCCTCGATGCTGGAGCAGCCCCTATAATCCCTGGCACCGTTTGCACCCTTCAAGGTGGTCTGCTTTCCCCAGGCGCTCCCTCCCCGTGTCCTGGCTCCCGCTCCTGGAGCTCCTCCTGGCATTCCGCCTCGTCTCTCCCCATCCTTTTGCGTAGCTGAACCTGGGCATCCCATGAACCTCTGGGTTGCCTGTTCCTCCCCACCAGTTCCTTGTCCATCCCCTGCTCCTATCCCAATTTCAAATCCTTTTGGCTTTTCCTATATCTTTAGCTCTGTTCCCAGTTTCCTTGCTCCAGCCTACCCCTAGCCCTGGCTCTTTTCTCCCCTGGATCTGACTCAAGAAGTTTCCACCTGCAAAGTCCTCAAACTGCTTGAATGCTTGAGGGCAGGGGGAAGCTGCGGCTTTGCTATCAGCTGCAGCTCCAGCAAATCCCCCTGGAGCAGAGGGATGCAAGCACAGAGGGTCCTGCTCACACATGGAGCAGTGGTGGCCCATGCAGTTGTAGCTACAGGGGCTTTTTTCCTTATAATTACAACTTGGATTTTCTAGGTGGTAACAAACGGCATAAACTTCACCCAGAAATCACCCTTCAGGCTCCCGTTGTGAAACATGGGGGAGGTCACAACTTTTTGAACAAAAGTTGGCCAAAATGAGCAGGCTGGGGAAAACAATATGTTTTTTCCTCTAACTTTGTTCTTAGAAACTGCTGAATCGTTTCGGCTGAAGTTCACTCCCTCCCTTGCCCCTTAAACAGAAAATCAGCCTGAGGTGGATGCTCCATTATAGAAAATTTCAGCACAAATGATTTAAATTAAAATTATAACTCCAAGCAGAGTCTTACAAGGGGAGATTCAGACAGCCTTAATAGGCAATGATGCTATAGATGGGGCTAGTGAATCACTCCTTTTTGCTGGGTAATATTAATAGGCCTCTTTGCACAATTACATCCAGAAAGAGCAATTAAAGTAAAAATCAGAAAGCGTATAAACTCTGGGCCAGATCCTCAGCCAGCGCTAATTGGTACAGCGCACAGAAACCAACAGACCTAAGCAGAGTTACACCAGTTTAGGACTGCTCTGAGGAATTACTGATTTCCTGCCACCCTCCTCTTGCATTTATCTTTGTTTCTCTTGAAGAGAAAAGGGCACAATTAGTTTAACCCTAACCATGGAGACAAAGGAACTTCTTCCCCACCAAAAATGAAAAACAAGGGAGCCTGGGATAATTGCTGATTTCTTCCTGTTTGGTAGGGGTTTTATTAATAATATATATATTTTTTTTAATAGTTGTAAGAGTTACAATTACATGCATCCTTCAGGACCTTTTCTCTTCCTTGTATCCTTCGATGAAGAAAAAGAAGGTAATACCGAACAGTTTAAAAATGAGACCTTTGTTTCAGTTAAAGAACAGGCTTAATGTCCTGGCTGCGGTCCCTTCAGCTCTGTGTAGCAAAGGACTTCACTTGCTTCGTGTGTAGAGAGATTAAGGCAGGTGAGAAGTATCTCATCGAAAAGCGAGTATTTCACTGTGTATCAGGGATGGTACCTGCTTCTCTCTAAACCCTTCCCGGAGCACATACAAGCAGAAAGAAGAGTAAAAAAGCTGGTATGGCTGTTCTCCCTCTCCTTTTGCTTTCTCTGGGTCCAAAATCTACATCTGTATTTAATCCGTTACCAGAAGACAAACAATTTGGGAATTTATAAAGGTGTTTTTCTTATTTTATGCCACTTTCTTAGCAGGTGTTAGTTAACAACGTCATGTCATTGGCAAATTTATCTGGCAGTCTTGGCAACTGGGGTGCTAAATGGCCCCTAAAGTGCCTTATTGGATTACACAAAAATGAGCCTTTTTTTGCATCTTCTAAAGAAGATGACAAACAAGCACTGGAGAAATAAAGGGGGTGAAGCAAGTTTTAAAATGCATATCTTGAAGTCAACATCTGGATTTGGAGATGCCTGGTTCCATTTACCTACAGACACCCAAGGAGGGCTACCATCTTGGCCAGCACGTGAAGACTTGGGCCATGAATTTCATTCCTTCATCTCAGAGCCCAGGAAACTGGGCAGAGGGGATAGAGCCGATGCTGAAACGCCTGGTGGGGTTTGCAGACGTGCTGCCCTGGAGTTCGTGAAGCTCTTTGCAACCCCATCTTGCAGGTACCTGCCGAGGACTGACCTCGGGGTAACACCCCTCTGAGCCCCCCTAGCACTCTCAAATAATAATCTCTGACCTTCATGTGTACATTCATTAATTTTGCATGTTCAATGGGAGAATAATGAGCTGTGGAAAGAATGGTAGACCCAACTGTGATGGGAGAGGAACCCCTGAAGCTCAGGGTGTCAGGGTGAGGTTGAGGACCTGCAGTTCTGTATCCTCATGGGATGGCTCTGGCTTGATGCTGCAGCCCAAATTAACCCCCTGCCTCCTCTCCGCAGGCTGGCAGGGTGCAGAGAGGCAAAAGCCAGCGGTGCTCACAGGGAGGGACCTGGGGGAAAGCAGAGACACAGAGCGGCAGGAAAGGTGTGCTCTGGTGTCACCACCATCTGGGATATTCTCTGGTGCCAGCCAGAAAGAGGCACTTCGGGCCTGCTCTGTAAAAGGGTGCTGCTTCTGCTGGGGTCTTGCCTCCTCTCTGCTTTAGTGAGGATAACAATAGCCCCTTTTTAGCCTGAGGATGAGAGGCCCTTGCTCTCTGGCCATCTGCTTTCTGCCGGCCCCTCTGCAGCGTGGGACCTCAGGGAGGCAGTCTGGGGAGGGAAGGCCAAGGGTTTTAAGATCCTAAAAACATCTGAAGAAATGAAATCAACAGCAGAGAGAAGAGATCTTTGTGAACATCCTCAAGGAGGGAATGGCAGCAAGAGACACTTGTGGTTTGGGCTGGGCTGGCCACTAAATGAAGGACAGATGCTCTCTTTACCTCTCTCTCTCCCTTCCCAGAAGAGAAGGGAGAGAAAATAAGGGAGATACTTATGGACTGAAAAGAAAACTAAAACTACTTTAATGAAGTATTAATAATGAAAAGATAATAATATCAAAAAGAAAATAATAAAATACATGTAATATATACAAAACTGTATCGAGCTTCCAGGATGATGATCATGTCATGAGCGGGCACTGGGAAAGTCCCGGGCTGGACTCAGTGATGGACGGGAACTGGATTCCGATTCTGGATTCAGGCATGCTCAGATTGGGATCAAAGGTGGATGAAAGGCCTCAGACAATGGTCATTGAAGGAAGAGGCTGACCCTTTGATCCCTCAGCTTTCGTACTGAGTGTGGGACAGATGGGATGGGATGGGATACTCTGTTGGCTGGTTTTGGGTCGCCTGTCCTGTCCCCTCCTCCCCATAGGTGCCACCCCTCTACACTTTTCCGCTTCCCACCCTCCAACAGGGCAAATAACAAAGTGAGGTGGCCTCGGTTGTTATAACGATGAGTATAAGCGAGACCATCTCTACATACCATTCCTTGGTGTTCGCTATGAACATCCGGCGTTATCAGTCTGGAAGCAGACACTGTCTGAAGAATATGCCGTTAAATTCAGAGAGTGCAGTTAGTTAGAACAGATTTAACAAAAAAGTAAAATTACTGAAAAAAAAGAAAAAAGGCTCTGTTTTACCTCAAATCAGAACATTCCACCCCATATTCCATACCATTAACGTCATGCTCAGGTCACTCAAACCAGGAGACACCTCCATCCCTACAAACCAGCCTTTCCTATCCTGGATTCCCGCAGTGACAGTGGTGCCGTCACCTCACAAAGTCGCAGCCTCGGAGTGTCCATGTCCCGTGCTTCTCCCCTCCTCATGCCCAGCCAGCTTGGCCAGTCCCAGCTGCAAGCTGCTGCCGGGACCAGCGCAGTGGGCACGAGGCTGGGAGCAGAGCCCTGCAGCCGATGGATCCAGCTTGACCTGCTGGGACCAAATTATGGACGACCCACGATTGCTGCTGCAGAGACCCACAGCACCACAGGAACACTGACCGCCACCTCCAGCCCGCACAATTCACGCCTGCGAGCTGGTTGCCCAGATCCTCATTCAATGCACAGCTGGATGGAATTGCCAAAGAGAGGGACAGGCTCCTTGTTTTTTATTGCCTTGTTGTATAAATGATTAAATATAAATTGAGACAGGGTTTTCACCTTGTGTTACACAACCCCCCAGCACAGAGACTGGATGCGGAGCTTGTCTACGGAGATGGATGGCTTTAATGGGATGGATCGAGGGTAACAACAAACCTGTCTGCCTTCTGCTTAGAGAAAGAGGTAAAAACAATCCAAGCTTCAAACCAGACACAGAAAAGATTCAGTCTCAGGTTTTCCGTCCCGCTGGGTTTGCTTTCCCCAGGGGGTAATGGGAGCAGCTCAACTCATGCAGGCACGTTTCAGGATGAAGAATGACCTGGTTTGGAAAGGGGTTACATCTTCTGGACCCAGCTGGGGAGGGCAGCATGGCTGTGCCCCCATCACAGGATTTCTGCATGTGTTTTGCATGTGTAACATCGCTGCACGGCTGCAAGACAGCGGTGCCAGGCTCTGCTAACGGCCACGGCGTGGCTGGCCATCGCCAGCCAGGCATCACCGCCTCCTTTTCGTCACAGCACATAGTACTCTCGTGAAATACAACGCTCGGCTCTCTTGCTGACTTTCTTAAAGCCCTCTACAAAGTATTAAACCCTGCAGTAAATTCACACCAGGACACAAGTCATGAAAATTATCTTCCTCTTGCCTTTTTAAGGCATAAAGGAGTGAAAATTCATTTTTTAATGCCCAAGATTCAGAAGTAATGAGTGAGGCACCCCCCCCCCTACTTAAATATAGCAGGATCAACTTAAAAGTCAAGAACTTTGTTGCTGTTAAAAATAGCTAATGAAGTGACAGTATTTGCTCAGAGGCTGGCTCTCCCGTGTGAGCGCGCTGCCAGCCACCGCCGAGTCACAGATCATCAGGAAGTTTAGAAGCAACATGTACAACGGCAGCAACCAAGTTTTGTAAGCGCAATCTGGGAGAAAACAGTGATTATGCAAGAAAATATGGCAAAAACAACCATCTGTTTTATTTTCTCCTTTTGTTTGCCCATTGGGTTTTGGGTCTGTGAGGCTCAAGTTTTCCACGTTTTCTCCAAAACAAATAATTGGCTTTTTCAATGGAGCTTGAGATTATCACATAACCACCTGCTTCCTAGAGGTGAGGCTGGGAGGCAATGGCACAATCCCCAGCATGGCCAGAAAACCCAGCGGTGCTTAGAAATGAGGTGTCTCTGGACACACAGAGAAGGAAAACTCCGACCGCCTCATTTCTAGACGTGTGTGAGAACCAATGAACCTTTCCCTTCTCTCCCGAGACTTGCAATTGCATAGACTTGCCTTGTAATTAATGTAGCGGATCCAGAGAAATAAAAAAAGCCCCTGGAAAAAAAAAAGAAAAGAAAAAGAAACGTTTTCCCTTTGCATGCCAAAACATATGCCTTTTGTTACACCTCTGGCTTGCGCATCCCCCATGTGCTGCAGAAGGGGAAATAAACTCCAATGATTTCACTGCTATGCCTTGGTCATGCTCCTGTTCACATTTGAGGAGCAATTTCCATGCAGATAATGCCGGCTTGGAAAGCGTCATGTGTGCCTGAGAGCCACATGGTGAGAGAAAGAGGAAAAAAATGCAACCTTGCTGTTGGCTGGTAGTAAATTCTCCTTCCTGGGAGACGCCAGCATTTTTGGGTGCTGTTTGTCTTCAGGGCAAGTGTTTTCCCCTTTCACCTCAGAGGTGCTGGGAGCAGCAGGCAGCATGGGCTGCTGCTGGGTGAGAGGCTCCCCTTTATCAGGCACAGCTGCTGGGAGATTCCTCTCCTTCAGTTTCCTATAAATCATATTNATTCTGTGATTCTATGAAATTGAATCCCCTATAAGGTACGTGATTTCCCCTGTAAGATAGGTGGGGGGGGTTTCCCACAGGGGGTTAGAGAGGGTGGTCAGAGGGGCTCTTTTTGACACAGGGCTGCTGGGGAGACCTCAGCTCTCATGGGGAAGGGAGGGGAAGGGGAGCTCGGCAGTAAGTGAGCCAGGCGGGACCTCTCAAGCCAGACCAGCGTCGTGGTGGGAGGACAGATGGGAGCTGCCCGGGGGTAGGGAGCTCAGGCTGTGCTCTCCAAGTCCTGCAGCGGCAGGAGGAGGAACAGACTGGCTTTTTTCTTTCTTTCCTTTGTAGCATCTCTGCTGCCATCTCGGTTCCTCTCTCCAGCAGCCTGTTCCTCTGGCAGTGGAGGGGGCTCCTGGGGAGGCATTAATTCTGTGTCTCTGTCTTGGCGGGTCCCGTCCTGCTCAGGTGAGATGCCTGCCACACGCATCCCTGGAGCTCTCTGCCCAAAGGCGATTTTAACCCATCCTTGCACCTATAAACACCCTGCAGAAAAGCAGAGAGCCAACACATGCCCAGAAATGTGTTTCTTTCTGATGTTCACACATTAGACTATTCAGTCTCCCGGGCAGGTCTTCAGTATTATAGGGCCTAATCCTTNAATGGAAAAAGAGGCTACGTTAAGAAATATGCAGCCTGGGGCAGCTTTTTAGAGGTTTCCTCATTAAAGGGAGATCTTCCCCAACTTCAGGAAGAAATTTTTCACTCTGAGGGGGGGTGAGTCCCTGGCGCAGGTTGCCCAGAGAAGCTGTGGCTGCCCCATCCCTGGAGGGGTTCAAGGCCAGGTTGGA
>VXBO01002216.1:177289-204013 GCA_013400135.1 Rhinoptilus africanus | reverse complement strand
TTTTAACCCATCCTTGCACCTATAAACACCCTGCAGAAAAGCAGAGAGCCAACACATGCCCAGAAATGTGTTTCTTTCTGATGTTCACACATTAGACTATTCAGTCTCCCGGGCAGGTCTTCAGTATTATAGGGCCTAATCCTTCACCCAGCTATACCTATTTTTAGTCTAGTAAACTGTATTTATCAGGATCATCTTCCTCAGACTATGAATCTGCTCAGAGGGAAGGGATACCATAGATGGTCGGCCCCTTTCCCTTCTGCGTCTGTTGGTCAGCTGAGCAGAGCCTCACAAATAATGAAGGTCCTGAGAGGTCCAGGGAGGCAGAGGAGATGCTTGAGCTGATGTTGCCACTGGGGTAGATGCAGGTGAATTAGCGCTGTAAAATGTCTGACTTGGCAGCAGGCGGCTGATCAAGCAGCTCATCTTATCTCCGGAGAAAGGGAAGGTGAATGACTTACACTGCAGCTCCTGGTCACTGTCCTCCCGGCTCCCTGTGTCCTTCACTGGCCAAGGCAGCCGAAGGCTCCTCTCCCTGCCCTGCCCAAGCTGACCCCAGGGTGTGGGGCCGGAGATGCTCTGGGATACAGAGCTGGTACAAAGCTGAGCTAGAGGGCTCAGCTCTACCTTGAGGCAGCATTTTACTGGCCGTGCTGGTGGGCATCGTCCCACCTGTGGATGAGGGTGTGGAGAGGTGAGGCACCACAGCAGGCACAGGTAATAGTCACAGAGGGTTAAGTTAGTAGTGTTTTAGCTTTAAACCCTAACTAAACCTCTTCAGGTTGCTGCTGGCAGGCTCTGAGCCAGCGGTAGTAGGGAATAATCCTTCATCTTTCAGATGAACGGATTCCGTTCTTGCCCATTGCAGAGCTCCAAGTCTATTAGCAGCCTCTGAAAAGCAGAAGTAAGAGGAAGAAAGAAAAGGTGTCAAGGAAATGACTAAGTAAAGACTAAGCCTCGCATCTGCCACTGGTGGAAATCAGCACAAGTCCACGGCCACCGGTAGAGTTGGACTCATGTGGAAGTCCTCCCAGACCTCGTTGCCAGCCAAACCAACGCAAAGCCACATTAAACATTTCTGGGTGCCCCCATGGCCCTGATCGGCAGAAAGCTCGGGGATGGTGTTCCCCCAAGACGTCTCTTCTGGAAGCAGGCTGAGGATAATTAACAAAAACTTCCTCGGGGGAATCATTGCCTGAGCCATCTCCCAGAGCTGAGCTCTTTGCTGTGGGTGCTGGGGGGACACGGGGGATGTCGATCTACGCTAACGAACAGTCTCACGTGCTAACCAGAGCAGTGGCTCAGCACGGGGGATGGGGCTCCTGCGTGCCCGCTGGGTCGTGTGTCTTTACTTACGAAGCTGACGCTGTGTTTGTGCAGAAGAAACAACTGCTGCGTGCCTGTGAGTGCCAGCAGCCACCAGCGTATTGATCTAATTAGCCCTGTGAAGCATGGCTTGGCAGCCTGAGACAGTGTCCCCCGCTGGGATACAGTCATCCTGCCACAGGCAGCTCCAGCCATCAGCCGCGGGAGGAGGCAGGGTGAGGTGTGGGGTCTGCAGGCTGTTCTCCTTCCCCAAGCGGGGACACCCAGGCGGGACACACTGCGTCGAGCTCCGCTCCGTTTCTGCAGGTGGCTGCGCTTTATTTTTGCCGGTTAAAACCTGGTTATTAAACCAGAGCAGCAAAAGAGACAAGGAGAGGAAGTGGAAAGAAAGCTTCTAAGGGAGGATGCTGATGGAGCTGAGGAGTGAGCATGTCCCAGCAGGTCTGGATGCTCTCAGCCTTGCTCGGGGCCAGGCGTGTTGGACAGAACGTGGCAAGTGCCAAAACTGTGTTGGGGCAGTTGGACTCTATCAGGAGCCGACTTTGAACGTGCCTGCAAGCCTAGGAAGGGAGAAAAACTGTGATGGAGCCCAGGAAAGCCAAAGCCGTGACCTTTGCTCGTACCCTGGCGGTGCCCTTTCCAGAGCGAAGAGCCGTGACAGCCTGGAGCCTTCTGTCAGAGCACAGTGACTCGCTCCAGCCTGAGCTCCTTGAGCTCCCCAACGCCCCAGGCAGGGTGAGAGGGGCGAGCTGGAGCGTCGGGGCGCTCACAGCCCTGGGGGTGCACGGTGGCGGCGAGGAGGTGGAGGCAGCGGAGCTCATCTGTGGCCGCTTTGCCCTGGTCTCTCCGTTGACACGGGAGTGACTGGTTTCAGGACTCAGTGGAGCCAGTGTTGGTCTTTGCTCCCCTCTGCCCACGGGCTTTGTAGTGCTCAGAGCTGGGGGGTAACACCGAGGGACAACTTTAACAACAGGTTGTTGTCATCTTTCACCTTTCATGTGCAACAGCAAGGGATGAAAAAGAGTTAGGGAGGCTACCCTAGTTATATTCCCCCAATAATTAAAATGTAGAATTTATTCCTTCTTCCAGTGAGCCTCATGCAGAGAATTAAACACAAGATTAATGAGGTGCCTAATGGTTTGTGTAGCCCCACTCAGAAATAAAGCAACTGTTTGCTCCTTGTGTGACTGGGTGTCTGAGAGCAGCCAGTTTCTCTCCAGATGATGTGCGCTGGTACCACTGACAACTGCAGATGGATGTTTATGCCGCCTGCCAAGCTGTTGGGAAAAGCACTGACGCAGATCTGAAAGAAATGGGCTCAAACTTGCTGCTCGAGTCACGGGTTTGAGAACAAAAGCTCGGGGAAGGAGCAACACCCGGGACTCAGCTGCAGCCAGGCTTGCTGGACGCTGCCTGCACAGCAAGGTTACTCTGATCCAGTCGGGATTACAGCTCTTAAATCGAGGTGCCACGAAGCTGCTGGTGACCCAAGGCACTTTGTCACCCAGAGCCACAGATCCATGGGTGGCCATGACAAGCAGCATAACCCCCGTGCAGGTCTCCCTGCGTCCCTGATGGGCAATAAAAGCTTCAGTTTTATAACTGCGGCATGTGATCCAACTGGACGTGTTATCTCTCGCTCTCCCTCATTTATCTTTTTTTTCTAAGGACCACCCAGTTAAAGTATTCACTTCCAAAGCATTTGGCCTCTGCATCCAAACCACACTCTCTCCCCAGGCCTCCGAACAAGGGTTCTCCGTGCTGGCTCCTGACACTGGTGCTTTCTCCCAGCGAGGGCTGGGAGCAAGTGTCGAACCCCAGGGGTGCCCTGCCAATGCTGGGGCTCAGGGAGATGAGGCAGGAATTAGAAATGCCGGCCTCTCGCCTTCCCAGAAATTTTCAAGGTCTTTTCTTGTTGGTATTCTGCGGTGCACTGTAGTCTGCATGGACAGCCAGCACGGTTTCAGCCGTGCCGGCGGGGACACGCATGGTGACATGCTCTTCCTCTGCAGCTCCTGCTGCCTTCTCCCCACGGGGACATGTGGTGGGACTGGGGATCAGCGGGTACCCGGTCCCTGCTCGTCCTCTTGGTCCCTATAAACCTGCTCATAGGAGGAGCTCAGGGATCTGGTGGTGGTCTAGTGTTCGCAGGCATCACGGTGGGGTTCACCTACCAACCTTTCTGACGAGGAACTGTGGGATAAAGGATTTCCATCTGAGAGCACAAGGAGAGACACCCATGAGGTGGCACCAGCCATGCCACCCTATGTCCCTGGTGAGCACAAACCTGACTGGGCTCCCCAACCACAGACCCCAAACCTCCTCCACTGCCAAACCTTGGACTTCCCACCTCTCCCATCAGGGTATTATTCCTACATTATCCTAAATTACTGCTCAAACCAAGACACTCTGGTATCCAGCGACATTTTATTCCCTTCTCTCTGCATCAACTGCTTGCATAGCTGAGGGCTGTTATCACGTCTCCCCTCCATCAATTCTAGACTAAACAAGCCCAGTTCTCCCAGTCTTTCCCCACAGGTCATGTTTTTGAGACCTCTGATCAAGTTCGCTGGACTGTCTCCTGCTGATCATCATCTCTCTTCAAGGGCGGTGCCCACTGGATGCGGTTCTCTGGCTACATAGGCAAGGCAGAAGGATCATTTTGCTTTTCTTATGGACAACATTTGGATTTATACCTCCCAGGGGAGGAGAGAGGGGGGAAGCCAGCCTCTCCTTAGCAGCTCCACTGATCACCCATTTATGGTACTGCCTCACAAATCAGGCTCCCAAGAATCAGAAGATAGAGTTTCAGGCATTTTCTTCCTAATTCTGGTGTCTCAGGAATCGTTGGGTTGACCTGCACCTGGGAAGGCTGGGAGCCCTGTGATCTACCCCGGCACACAGTGCTGAGACATTACAAATGGACAGATAATGGAGCTAGGCAGAAAAAAATACATCTCCCATCTGCTGGGAGACGATCAGGAGAAACTTAACATTTTTCTCATAGAAAATCAAAATTCTGTGAATTCTGGCCTGAAAACCAATAGGGTGGTTTTTTTTGTGTGTGTGTTTTTGTTTGTTTGTATGGTTGGTTGGTTGTTGGTTTTTTTTTGTTTTTTTTTTTTTCAATTCCGGAAATGCTCTGCTGTGTCTCGTGCATTTTTCTGGACCTTGCTCTTCATTCTCCGTCCAAATACCCTCCCTCAGGACACTCCACCGCCTGCCTTCAGCTGACCACGCTGTTCCACCATGGAGGAGTCTCCATCTACCCTCAGCCACCAGACATGTCATTCTTTGGCAAAAAAAATCATCCTTTTTTAATCAGACAAAGCAATCTGTGGTCCAAAAAACCCCAGAGTGTCCCAAAAGTGTCAATAAACCCAACGCAGAAAACGCAACGCTCAACAGCAGATAGACAGATGCATGGAGTACTTTTTTTTTGCTGAGTGGTTTGATGAGTACAACATTTTGATGAGAGAGGGATGTGCTGATCTCAGAGCCGAATGCCCAGGGAGGTGCAGGCTTCACGAAGGAGCAGTTGCAAAGGTGGGAGAAGAGCATCCCCATCCACACCGGTGTCCAGCAGCAAAACAGCATGAGCTGAATGAGCTGCTGTTTGGCCCCTGCTTTGGGAGCTTAAAATGACACAAGAACTCGGGGTCCCAGCTTTGCCATTTGTCCAAAGAGTTTCAGGGGAAGGGCAGAGGGACAAGCTTAGATGGAAACACATCCCCCAGCGCTAATCAGCATCTCATCTTGTCCCACCTCCTGAAATGCAACCGAAGGGGAAACAGTCCGTCCAAGCGCTCATGCTGTAAATCCACCAGAAGCTGTATTTCCTAGCAGAGGGGCTTTTACAATCCTTACGGTAAGTAATAAAACTTCAGGAGGATTTTCTTGTGGTTAAACACTAAGGCCTGTTTTGGCCAAGCAAAGTGGGCTCTGCTCTGTCCACCGGATGGAGTGGAACTGGATTTATTATTATTTGTGTTTCAGTTTAAGCATTACTCAGAAGGTAGCATTAGTCATAAAGCTGGCTCCCTGCGCGGCTACCCTTGTTTTCCTTGTGTTTCTCTTCCTGCCTTCAGCTGAATTCTCCTTGACATCAACCATCAACCATTAAACTGCACATAGATCACATATTGTAGGGGGCTGGCAGGGTTTCCCATCTGGCCTCTCTCCGCTCTACAGCTGTTTGGAGAGCTTGCGCAGCTGGAAGGAGGGTGGTCTGTGTCTCCTGTCCTTTGAAGTCCGAGAAGCCCCATGACACATGCTCGGACTCTGAGGTGCTCTCAGCTCATCCACGTTCGAATGCCAGCCAGACTGTGGCTGCAGAAAACTACCCCGTTGGATGCGGCTTGGCGCTGGGAGGGGAAGAGAAGAAGTGCAACACGCATCTTAGGTGCTTCATGAGATTCTATCTGTAGCCAAGGGGGTAAAAGAGGGACCCCCAGGGAGCCTTTCCTCCCACTCAAAGCATGGCAGGCAAATCACCTGATGAATCACTTGCCCTTTTGCCTGGAGGGAGCTGAGGGGGGCTGGCTCCGACTTAGGCGTCTGGCTTTGAGGTGTCTAAAATCAATAGTACAATCCTACCCTGCACTCCTTGCTGTGCACCTCCTTCCATTTCCTGCATAATTTCATTTTCCTGACCACAATTTCTGCTACGCGTTGGCAACTGCACCCATCATCGATGCAGTTTCAAGTTGTTCCTCTTCCTGTTTAAGCTTTACCCTTAAATTCACTCTTTCACCTCCCTCTCAGAGCTCTTCCCTTGCAAGTACACCCACGTGGGACCTCTCTCGTAACACCACCACCATCCCTTCTGGTGGGTGCAGTCATGTCTCTTCATCAGCCGCAGGTTTGCTCCTGCGAGTGCAAAGAACATGGCAGCACTGGTGGATGGAGACCAAGGTGAGTGATGTGCCCAACTGAGAATTGCTCTATGGTCCGAAAATGCTCCATCAAATCTCTGCCTGTCACCATTCCCAAAGGACCCTCAGCAAGTCCCTGGGGGCTGTGAGTCGAACTGTGGGGCTGGTGACTCCCCCGGTGGTGCCCCCAGCTCTCCATCTCCACTAGCTCTCCCAACCTCAGACCTCTTTGAAGATAAATTCAATGGTTGTGCCCATGTGTCCGTCTCAGCAAAGGTGCTCAGCTTTCCTCCTGCAGCCTCTACACGAGACAGTGTCTATAAATCCATTTTCCAAAACAGATTATTATTTACTCACCCAAGGCAAAGAAAAATATTCCAGCACGAGGCAGCCTCCTGCATTGCT
Organism: Rhinoptilus africanus; assembly: GCA_013400135.1. Taxonomy (NCBI): domain Eukaryota; kingdom Metazoa; phylum Chordata; class Aves; order Charadriiformes; family Glareolidae; genus Rhinoptilus; species Rhinoptilus africanus. The sequence goes on along the minus strand of VXBO01002216.1, from coordinate 197,408 downwards.
CTTACCCAACCCCTGGCGTATTCCTCTCCGGGTGCTGTAATTTGGAATGGGGAAGGCAGACAGCCTTGATGTGGTTTTTCTTTCTCCTGGAGCTTCTCCACCACACTCCTCCCCTCCTCCCCGCACCAAGTAGCTCTTCTTCCCCTCTCAGCCAACCTATAATTGTCCTCTGATATTAGGAAGCTAAATGAAGAAGTTTGTTAAACTACTCGGAGCTGGGTAAATAATAAACTTTTTCTAATGAAGGGTCCTAAACCTGTGCCCTGCCTGGTGGGCCAAGCTGCTCGTCGCCATTGTGACTGCTAGAAATTTCGGAGGTATCAATCCTGCAATTTAAAGGTAACTTTTTGCACAGCACCCACAGCACTGCTGACACCCCCAGGGGTGCCTGGGATGGCAATGAGCTGCATGGGATTAGGAGGTGATCCTATTTTACTGTCGCATCCCTCTGCTAGCTAAAAGGCCTGATCCAAAATGCCAGACAAACCCCAGTGGATGCTATTATTAGTTTTCAATTATAAATTAATAGATTAAAAAGTCATGCTGGTTAATTACAACAGGCTAAAACAGTAACCTGGCTTTACAACAATGTTAATGTGTGATCCAAGAAGTAAAAGCAGTGGGATGAGGGCAAGGAAACAAAGAGAGAGCGACCAGATCACATTGGAGGGTTAGAGGGAAGGAGGTTGCCATCTTTCTGGTTTCCACTAAAAGCCGTGGCTTCATCAGCGCAGAAACGCTGTGATTTTGAGCTGGGAGCCAGAGCTCCCATCCCACACCGATTACCGGAGGACCCCCAATGCAAACCCTCCCCACCTGAGAGAGCGGCAGGACCAGTGGCCGTGCTGGGACGAAGGGATGGCGCTTACAACACCTGCTTGCAAATGTCATTTTGCATTCTGCGACCCTCCACAGGTTTTATAATTGTTGACAGCAAAATGTAAATAAGGACACCTCTAATTTACAGTGCCCTTTGAATTTCGTGGATTCCTCTCTTGAAATTGCAGCAGACTTTTGGTTCAAAGCTTCATGGAAAATAAATCATGCAAGGAAGGAGACAGGACAAGCCAAAGTCCCCACTCCTGCAGCTGAGTCTATAAAACCCTGCTGTGCCCCTCGCACAGGCAGTGGTTTCTGAGTGGGACGGCTTCTGCTCTCACTGATGTCTGCAAAAGGCGTCTCGGCCCTCGCAGAACAAGCTGCATCTGGCCCACAGTTTCTCTAACGCTTGCCTAAAAAAACAAGCAAGCCCCAGCAAATCGAGCAGTGGCAGCCGAGGCATGAACAACCCCCGTGATGCCTTCTGGCCTGCTGTTGGGTTTCAGCATGTCTAGCAGAGGTGACTGGGGGGGACATGGGGGTGCGGGTCCGTGTCTCAGCAGCTCCACGATTTTTGGTGCATGGTCTTAAGCCCACTCCTGAAGGTTGAGTTGGATTTGGGTGACCGAAGTGTCAGGAGAGTGTGTGCAAACCGGCGCAGGGGGATGGACAGAGAGGAATTTCCACTCCATGACTTCTTGAAAGCTGTTGCCCCAGGTTAGGACTGTGCCTTCCCAGTTAATGGTCTCCCTTTGGCTGCACCAGAGCGGGAATTGCTTGGAAGAGAGAGGCAGGGCTGGCTTTTTACTGCTGCTGATGAAGAGTGATCCCTGCCTGACCCTTGCATCACATGAGTCCTGGCACAATAGGGCTGGCTGTGTTTTGCAGGGCACAGCCCGTTAAAGAGGAGAGACTGAAGTTTATTGCCCTGTTTGAATTCCACATACCTCCAGATGAAAAACAAGCCACTTAAAATGATAAAAGGGCCTGCTTTTTATTTACTGGAGTGGCAACAAAACTCCTAGCTCCATCTCTCTTGTAGGCTGTATTCATGCAGATCAGATGCTACCAGGCACACGGTCTTTCTTGAAATAAAGCAAATGCCTGTTTGCAGGAGAGACGTGAAGGGTGCTGCAGAAATGCCAACCTGCTCATCCCCTGCCTCTGGCACTGAGGTTGACCCATCCTTGAGTCCAACCCATCCTTGAGCCCTTCCCTCCCAGCCCTCCTGCCATGCCAGCATCCCTCCACTGTGCAGGATGGGTGAGAAGGGGTGAACTCGGTGGCGGGTGTCCCAGAGGAGCAGCCATAGAGGGGAGGGAAGGTGATGAAAAGGATGGGAAGAGAGACAAGGTGTACTGCAAAGGGTCAGGTCGATATCTGAATGGGGTGGAGAGGGTCTGAGACAGGGAGAGACTCTAAAATACCGAGGAAGAAGAAGGTACAGAAGGGGAGGAAGGAACGGTGGTGACCTGACCTTGAGAGGGGAAAAGAGGGAATCGCAGAGAAGGGACACCAAAGCCAGAGTGAAGGAGGAACAGACCTCCCCCAGCCTGTTGGTGGGGTGGGACAAGAGAGAAGGAGTGACCCCCTGAGGGAGGGAAAAACAGCCCAGGCCCCACAGGTCCTCCCTGGTCAGTCAGAGATGGGGGAGGAAGGGAGGGAGGCAGGGAGGGAGAGAGGGATGACAGAGGTGACAAGATCATGTGGGAATGCCTGCCAAACAGGGCAAACGCAGTTAGCAGCGTAGAGCCAAACCATGGTCTGAGAGTTTAACCAGCTTACCCCACATCAACCCCTGCTTCAGCTTTGGGCAGTTGCAAAAAGCCCCATTTTTAATGGTTTACAGGCTCCCACGTCCTACTGATTTCCACGTGTTACGGACAGACTGCGAGATCCGCAGTCCCCCAGGGACGGGGGCTGCAGGAGCGGGAGGGGTGAAGGTGTCTGAGCAATAAGCACTTCACGAGGCAGCTCACCCCCCGCTCTCCCCGCACGTGTTCGCGTGATGCCGATGCAGATGTCTCTGTCGGTACATGTGCTCTCTACAGCATTACGTCACTGCAGTGAAACAGCACCAGGCAGCAATGCAGCAAACCGCAATCAAAGGCCGGGACAGGCTTCTGCCTTCTCCTCCCAAAATAAACCACGACACAGCACTTGATGGGAAAGGGGAGGCTTCTGAGTGGTAGGTGTTGGGGTTTTGATCAGCTCCATCACCTAAACACTTGTGCCACGGTCCTTCAAAGAAGATATATCCATCGGATTTAGGGAGCTGGGTGGACACGTGTTGCAGTGGTGGGACCCCAAAGCGCAGCCTGGAATTTAAACGCTGCTATGGGAGAAACAAAAGGGTCTGTTCAACACGCCACCCTTGGATGGGGAACAAGCTGTCATGGCAACCATATCCGTGTCATTCCAGCATCAGGACATATGTTGTAAAAACCATACGGCTTAAGGTGTCACCCCATGGAGCCAGAGGAGCTTGATGGGAGCTTGAATCCATATCCAGGGTACAGACTGTCCCCGTTGGACGTTTCAGTGAGTGAATACTCACCTCTGGGGCCAGCAAACAAAGGTGGCCACATATGAGACTCTTTGCAACCCATCCTTGCCTGTATAGAAACCATATGGGAAGTTCTGTCTCTCCAAGAGGGTAGGTATGCTGAAGCATTGACCACGAGGAGTTATATTAGTATCTGAATGGCAAGAAATAATCTCAGCATTTGGGGCAGAGCTCTGAGTTGCAATGTTTGCGTTGTTGCACAGATCACGCCGGTTGTAGAGAAGGTTGTGTGTCTGCCTATAGGCACTTCATTATCAAAGTGATGCTGATAAATTGGAGCAAATTCCTCTGGGGATTTTTTGAGACACAGCTTTGGAAAGGAGGCTAAACGGACTAAATGTGCTTAGGATTAACTGAGTCCTTTCACTCAGTTAAAAGACAACACATTGTCTGTCAGGCAGAAATGCTAACTACCTTGAAGGGAAAACATCACTTTGGAAGGTTTGCACTGGTAAAACTTCTTGGGATGAATCTCGGCAAATGAAAATTTAGGCTGGGCCTTGGAAAGTCTAAAAGAATGTTACAGAAAAACTTTCAGAGGGTTTTAAAATGGGAACTTAATGGAGGACCAAAAAGTGACTTTAAAAGATAATAAAAGGACTGACATTTCCAGATGACTTATACGACTATCACCATATATTTCCTTTCTGTGATCTTTAATGCAGCTACAATAACTGCTTTGTTGAATGAAGGGCTTGGCCATTCTTCTAGACCATCATTGTTCCATGTGCATTTTTATTCCTACGAATTTTAGTCAGGCAAATAATTTGCTACGTGCTGCTTATTACAAAACCGAAACCCTTTTTCCTGTTTCCATACTGTAAACACAGAGCAGTTTATGTGACTTTCTTAAGCCTTCATTTATTTGGCAAGTGCAAACAGAACTTGGTTCTTGTGTCACCCGCAAAATTTTTCCATGATTATTCACAAGGTGTGTGTCAGGCAAGATGCACAACCGGTTTGCTGAAATCACTGACACTATTTCTGATTTTTGGCCAGCATCCCAAAATTAGCTATATAGACATTTTTGGCATGACATTTTGGCATCCTTATGCAAGTATTTGCTTTTTGTGAAGAACTCCTACCAATAAAACCTCCCTCCTTCCACGGATGTACAAGGACGATGAACTGCAAGCATCAGTGGTATGTTCAAAGACAATCGACTTCAGAAATCACTGAAAGATTTACAATTCTGTAGTGTTTATCTGGGTGTCTATTTGCAAGTTGGGAACACGAACACTGCCATACTGTGCTCAAGGCATGGTCCGATTCGAGTGTGTGATTATATTACAACTATGGACGATGCTTGCATGACCAGGTTAGCAGGACTGGCACGACAGAGGACTTTGTTCACTGAACCTGGGGATGGCACCCGTAGAGAGAAACTACAGGCATGTTGCAGCACAGGCTTTGAATTCAAAACGATCTCGAAAAATTGGAGAAATGGTCTGAAATATTGAACCTCAATTCATCAGGGACAAGTGCCAGGGACTGTGGATAGGTGGTTGTGCCAATAAGGCATAAAAAGAACTGTTTGGGCAGGAAATGCGGAGGAAAAGGGAAAAAACATAACAATGGAAGCTGGTGGATTGCAGACTGAATGCAAATGGCAGTGTGATTCAAGAGAGAAATAAACCAAAGAGAGAGAGGATGTGAACGCGGAGAGAAAATCAGAAGCGTAGAGAAGATCTACAGGGAGGGAGTCGGGGACTGGAGCTCCTGGTGACCCGGTGCAGGTGGGATGCCCAACAGTCTTCAAACACACCAAGTCAACCTACAGCCCATGGTGAAGAGCACAGAGATGAGCCTGAACTGCAGCCAGAAGAAGATTCAGACCCGCTTTAGGACAAACACGACCAGCAAGCAGGCTGGAAAAAAAGTTATCAGAGAGAAACCTGCACCAGAAAACTCCTCAAGGTCTCTTCCTGGCTGATTTTCTATATTTCTGCAAGCTGATTTGAGCATCAAAGCTACTAGTATGTGATGCAGTTAGAAAAGGCAACACAGAACTACCCCAAGTGCAACAAATTCCTCCCTGGATAAATCAGGCAGTAGGCTCAGAGTTTCCACTGCCGGCTAATCCATGCCCAGCCTGCTCTGGGTGCAGCTGCCTCTCTGAGATTAGATCCAGGATCATGCCCTGACCTTTACCTCTCCTCCCTTAGCCATTTTCGTTTGCTCACTAAAATGATTCAAAATTCCTACACATTTCGGTACCTTCAGAGTCATGCAGTACCCGGTGGGAGACACCAGTAACCACCAACGCAGCGCTCGGGACTGGAGAAACTCCTATCAATGGCTCGACAACCTCAGCTGAAGGGGAAAACGGGTGTCCCAACCAAAATCTGCATTGCGCAGGGCAGGAAAAAATTTTTCCAGCCCATGAGCCTCGTTTAAGCCATTTGTTTTGTTGGGTCAGTAAATATTATGTCTTGGCTTCATTTTATAAGGCTATTCTTGTGAAGGAGTGTAATGACTCTGATGAACCTACAGTTCACCAAGGGATTTTTAGATAGATTAAAAAGAAAAAAGACGGGAGTGCACAGGGTTAAACCTCTGGGAAAGCATGTGCTGCAGCCTGGGAAAGCAGCTCACCGGCCTGAAAATGGACCTTTTTGCTTTTCACGTCCCGTTCTGTATTCTCAGGGGAGAGGTGGTGTACAGTTCCCTCCAGAAAAGGATTAGGTCCATCTTAACACTAGTTTATTTTTTATTTCCTCCTGCTTGTCTTAAGTTAAGGCTATTTCTGCTCTTTGTATTGAGAAAGGCTTCAAACGTGAAGCTTAATTTTTTAAGGGAGAATTTACAGCGTCTATAAACACTCATCAGCAGAGCTGGGAACAGTTTTCTTTCCTTATCTCATGGTGTTCCCGGCTGGTTTTCCTACTCCCCTTCCCCACTGAAGTTTTGGGGGCTCAGATGTGGGCTCAGTGAGCAGCAATCCAGTGTGTGACAGTGACAAAGCGGTGATGACAGTCAGAGAGCAGGGTGGCAGGGGTTGGGCTCATGGGGATGCTGTGCTTGTGGAGGAATTTCGCTCCTGCATGTTGTTTGGGTGCTGAGGTTTTGGGCTGTTTCCAGCTTCCTCGAAGCACTGCCTTTCCCACTAACTTCTTTGCACCTCATCTCCTCGACTGTGGGATTGAAAAGGGTCTCTGTGGTCAGCGCGCACAAGAAATACTGAAAAACTCCTCTCCTGCCTCTGTAGCAGCCATTGTGAGGGTTGCTGAGGTAGTGTAAGTGAAGTGCCTTAAATATCAGGACCCAAACCTCATTCTGAGTGGACACAGCAAAATATTTGGTCNTGTCCCCACAGCAGAGGGGCTCCAGCCCTCAGATCATCTTCATAGTCCTCCTCTGGCCCCGCTCCAACAGGTCCATGTCCTTCTTGTGCTGAGGACTCCAGAGCTGGACGCAGCACTGCAGGGGTTAAAAGTACTTATATAAACCCTATATAAGTAACATAAGTACTTATAATATTTATAAGTACTTGTATAAGTACTTACATAAACCCTATATAAGTCCTAATCACCATTCACAAGCTGTAGGGCAGCAGAGCAGAGGCAGAGTTTGAGCTGTCAGATGTAGAGTTTGAGCTGTCACATCATCCGAAGAGTTTTCCAAGCTGGAAAGTGTCATCCACCAAGTTTGTTTTGAAAATCACTGCTGGCATTTCATTTCGCCAGCACTAGCCCCCTGTGTGGCTAGTGAGCAACCCGACCCTGCGCCCGCGCTGCCCTGCCAGATGGGTGATGGCTGTCCAGGGCAGACCCTGTCCCAGCACCCACAGGTTTTGGGTGCTGTAAAAGAGAAGCGCTGTATTAATGCAGCCCCAAGCTGTGCCAAACAGAAATACAAAATGCAGAGACAGACATGAATCAGGATGTAGATATATTTCATTTATTTCTCCCAGCGGATTCAGAGGAGGACTAGGTAGAGAAAATGCTGTGCTTTTTTCCCCAGATATTAGGCCGTGATTTCTCGGAACCCGAGGACCTGGGGTTTGGGAGAATGTAATGCAGGTCTGCCACTTGTCGTTTGGTGTTGCAAAGACATTTCACCTCCATCCTGTGTGTCTGCTTTGTCCGACTCGACAGAGCTTTACCAGCACAAGTTGCTATGTTTTTGTGCAGTATTTGGGACACTGGGCTTTCTAGAGTGCTGGTAGATCCAGAGGATCCTGGAAATCAATAGCACTTTCTTAGAAAGTCCTGCAATGTTTGGTCTTTACTTGAGTCTTCTTAGTGGAGAATGAAGCAGACTGTCTACAGCCACCTGAAAGGAGGATGTAGTGAGGAGAAGTTGGTCTCTTCTCCCGAGGAACAGGCGATAGGACAAGAGGAAACAGCCTCAGGATTTCCAAGGGAGGTTTAGACTGGATATTAGGAAAAATTTTTTACACTGAAAGGGTTATTAAACGTTGGAACAGGCTGCCCAGGGAAGTGGTTGAGGCAGCGTCCCTGGAGGTGTTTAAACCATGGGTAGACATAGTGCTTAGAGACATTTAAGTTTAGATTAGTGATGGTTTTTGTCAGAGTTATGTCTAGGTGGTCTGAAAGGTCCCTTCCATCCTAGGCAATTGTATGATTCTATGATAGCTTCTTACCCCAAACTTTGGATGAATCTTATCAGTAAGACTAAGGCTCAGTATAAGAGCAGGCAGCAAACCATGGATATTCAAGTCTTACTTGGGAGCTCACCAACCTCATGAAGGTCCAGTCGCTTCAGGCACACAAGGAGATTTCTGGGTGTGCCAACTGGAGCTGTTTCACAGCGGCAACTGCCCCGGAGGTGCTGCTTTTTCTTTCTCTCACATTCCCCTTCAAGGGAGAAATAGTCACTTCTCAGCTAGAGCACTTTGATCTTGCAGGACGTGGGATTTTTGGCTCTGCAGGCCACCTGGGAGGCACCAAGTGGTGTGCCTGCAGGCCAGAGGATTTCCCATTGTCCGGCCATAACCACCAAGCTTTGCTGCAGGAACCCTTATCCTTTTTTTCCTCCGTCTCTCTTTGTTTCCCAACTTGGGTATACAATAAACATCCCAGCAATCAGGTCAGTGTACTGTGCTCATAAAGCAGCAGAGGACCTCCGGGGACGGTGCATTGCAGAAGGGCGATATATCAGACCCATGGGCCATACCTGTGCTGTGGTGTATGGTACTAGGGCCACACTTACACCATTTCTCTGTGTGTGCCACCAAAATGGTGATCCCAGTGCTGCAGTGATATCCATGAAGCTACTTTTGTTCCCTACCCTGAACCACCATGCTCGTCCCGCCTGCTCCTTTTTTCCCTGTTTGGCCCTGTTCTGTTTTCCTCGTTGGCCCCAGTGCCCAGCCCAGGCACTAGTGGGTGTCACAGGGATGGAGACCAGTGACAGCAGGGCAGCAAGGATGGGGGAGGGAGGACACATTGAGAAGGACAGACCTGAGGTGTGACCCTCACCTCCTTCTGCATCGTGCAGCAGGAAGGAGGACCCCCCAAGCAAAACAACCCCCCTGTTCCATGAGCACGGCTGCGTGGCACAGGGATTTTCTCTGTTGCCTGGACCACGTGGTGGCCCGCAAACAGCAGTGAGATGCTGAGCTGAATCCCTCTACCTCCCAAACCATGGCTCTCTCCCTGAGCAGTGCATCTTCCCAAGCAGGTGACACACGGGGACAGCCTACCTAGAAGCCTGCAATGTGATGTTCCTGTCCCTTTCTGTTGGATATATTTTCCAAGCAATCTGCAAGGGTTTATCATGTGTAGTGTCGGCAGGGAGGAGCGTTGCAGAGCAGAATTTAGTCACATAGCTCTCCCGATGTGTCACTGCTGAAAGGTCACTGCATCTCTCCTTACCCCTCTGGCGTAGCGCCCGAGGGAGCAGGCAGCATTGTATAACCGAGCCTTGTCAGGACCTTTTCGTACTTGGCAGGGCAGACATACCTCCAATTATTATCTCCTGCAAACAATCAGCCTCGGTGCTTCACAACACCCTCAGAAACCCCCCATGGACAGGGCTGGCGTGCAGCTGAGCCCACTGCCGAGACAATGCTGCTGCTTGGTTGCTCTCTGTCTTCTCCACGTCTCGGCTGCTGCCACCGTGCTCCCCCAAGGCCAACCCTCTCTTCTGTATTTTCCTTTTCTGGCACCAAACCTTGAACCTGGAGAGCTACAAGAAGAGCCAGGCACGCCAGGAAAGGCAGCATGATGGCAGAGTAGAGAGCAGGTGAATAAGTAATGATAGGCAATATAAAACTGGTCGTGATGCTGCAAAGTCTCCAGCAAGCAGTATAGCCAGGGGAACGGCCCGGGGAGACGGACTAAGTGTGCTGAGTTTGGTGCCCAAAGTCCACCAGGGTGATGGGCACAGAGGTGGGAGTGGGTCATGCTGCAGGATGCAGCTCTGCCTCATGGGCTGCCATTGCATCATAGAATCACAGGATCGCTGAGGTTGGAAGGGACCTTTAGGACCATCAAGTCCAACCATTAACAAAAACCCCTTCTAAACCATGTCCCTCAGTACCTCATCTACCCTTTTCTGAAACACCTCCAGGGATGGGGAATCCACCCCCTCCCTGGGCAGCCTGTGCCAATGGTTAATAACCCTTTCAGTGAAAAAATGTTTCCTGATATCCAATCTAAACCTGCCCTGACATAACTTGAACCCGTTTCCTCTTGTCCTATCCCTTGTCCCCAGGGAGAAGAGCTCAGCCCCCATCTCTCTGCACCCTCCTTTCAGGGAGTTGTAGAGGGGGATGAGGGCTCCCCTCAGCCTCCTCTTCTCCAGGCTGAACAACCCCAGTTCCCTCAGTCGTTCCTCGTAAGGTTTGTAAGGTTTGAACACAAGCATCGCTTGTGTTCTTCGTCATGTCACACCTGCCCTGGGTCTCTTCTGTTTTTTCTGAGCTCCCCCAGCCTGATTTTCTCCCTGCCCACTTCATGGCAGAGTCTTTGCTCTCCAGGGTGCCAGAGTAGATACTTATATACATCCTACAAACAAAAGCTGGACAGGGGGACAAGGAACTAAATTTATTCCTGAAATAATTGTATTGATTTGTGCAGTTGAGAATTTTGCCTGAACATCAGGGATCTGCTCTCTTTCCACCCAGAGTAGCCCATGAAAACAGCGACGCTCTTTGTGGCTCTAGAAATCAGATCAACGAGATGGATGGGAGGCAGTGAGTGTGCTTGGAAGAACCAGATGCAACTCGTAAAGAAAGGGCCCAGCACAGCAGGGCAGACAGCAGAGAAGTGGAAATGGCTTCATAAAATAACAGAATCATGGAATCATAGAGTGGGTTGGGTTGGAAGGGAACTTCAAGACCTTCCTGTGTTTGCAGCCAGTCCTCAGCACTGCCCTTCTCTCTCTGACCCCAGCGGGACCTTGGCCATCGACGATGGGTGAGGTGGGTCCCACTCTACGCCCCCCTGGAGCTGTTCAGACTTCCCCAGGGAGGGGAGAGACGGCTCGGCTCGAGCGCTGCCCGCCCACGGTTGCCCGCATGGCCCTGGGCTCATCCAGCCACAACCGCTGGCTGCTCCTGAAGCGTCTTCCGTGAGTCACAGCAGCAGACGGGGGATGGCGGCTCACCCCAGGGACGCGACCGCGGTGGTGGGAGCGGAGCTGCTGCAGACACTCACATTCCCAAACCCCCGGGAGAGTGAGCTCAGACCTGCTTCTCAGGAGGAAAACGCCAGCACAACACAAGCCCTGGGATTGCTTTGTTGAGAGAAAGAAAAAACAAACATTTTACTTCTTAATTAACATCCTTCATCCCTCAAACACTCCAAGCAATTATTCCTTCTATATGTCACTCAGTCTAATGACTAGTTAGTAATAAAAGCCGTGCTGGTCTCCAGCCTTCAAAGTCAGGAAGCAGATTTTAGAGTTAATCTCCTTTCACAACAAGCTTCAAAACATGTCTGTGTTTATTCTGGGACAAAACCATTGGGAACGAATAGGTCTGAACAGGGTGAGCATTTTTTTTTTTTTTATCTATGGGCTTTTTTAATATATTTTTATTAAGAAAAATGAACAATGGAGAAAAGCACTTTGAAATGATGGCTGGAAGGTGGTAGCAGGTAAGACTTTGAGCCAGTGAGTCTGGACTGTCTCTGAAAGTAAAAGCCATTCAGCTGCAAAGGACTGGTTAAAGGCTGTGCCACCCTCAGCCTGCAACCTCCCCCTCTCCTACCTCCTTCACCCTGTCCCCATTCACTTCGTCTCGTTTGGGGCTGAGTTTCAAGCTTACCCACAAACTCACCCGCACATCCAGAGCCTCCCTGAGCCGTGTTTCAGGCAATTTCTCATGGTGAGCAGGTAGTTTAGCGTAAGCAATGCCGAACTTCTTCCAGGTTTTTAGATCACAGAATCACAAAATCCCAGGCTGGCAGGGGTGGGAAGGGTCCTCTGGAGATCCCCCAGTCCCACCCCCGCCCAGAGCAGGGTCACCCAGAGCAGGGGGCACAGGAACGCCTCCAGGCGGGTTTGGGATGTCTCCAGAGACGGAGACTCCCCCACCTCCCTGGGCAGCCTGGGCCAGGGCTCTGCCACCCTCTAAGAAGTTTTTCCTCATGTTGGGATGGAATTTCCTGTGTTTCAGTTTGTGCCCGTTACCCCTTGTCCTGTCCCTGGGCACCACTGAGAAGAGCCTGGCCCCATCCTCCTGACACCCACCCTGTCAGTATTTATAAGCATTGATAAGATCCTCTCTCAATTGTCTTTTTTCCAGATGAAAAAGACCCAAGTTCCTCAACCTTTCCTCATAAGAGAGATGTTCCAGTTCCCTCATCACCTTGGTAGCTATTTGCTGTCCCCTCTCCAGCAGTTCCCTGTCCTCCTTGAGCAGATGTCCTACTGCTGCCATGGCCCAGGGCTGTGAGTCCTTCTGCAGGAACATTAGCCCTAAGCCTGCTTCTTGAAGGCAGGATGGAGCATCCCCATGTTACCTGGACTAACCCTTTCCCAGGTCTGGATAACCCAAGCTGCCTGAGGCTTGCTGGAGGTCAAGGAGAGCTGCAGCTCCTGCTGGCCCATGGAAATGTGGAGGAAGGGAGACATGCCTCTGTCCTGTCCCAGCATGTAGTCAGGATGTGGGCAGCTCTGCATCCAGAGCCAGCAGCTGGAAAACTGCCTGGTGTGGACAGCAATGAGCATCAAAGTGCTCTGATTCACCCCAGGGAGAGGCCTCTCATTGGTAATTGCATTATTTCTTCAAGGACTTCTATGTTCCTTTCCCAGATCTCCATATCCTCATGCCTTGAACATCCTTTCCCAGTGCAATGGCAATGAGGGAATGAGGAAACTTAACCCCAAGCACCAGAGACATCAAAGTGAGGGAGCACTGTAATTCATGATCTCTCTGTGAGGCAGACTTGGAGAGAACATGAGAAATTCCTTCTCCAGAAAGAAGTGGCAACATGAGCACTGTGAGGGGAGGAACACTTTGGGGAGATGTGGGGCAATTATTAAACATCTGTCTTTCCAAATGAGGACTCAGACGTTCAGTGATGGCAGATGATTCGAAAAAGAGAAGGAAGTGACTAGAAAGAAAAAAAAAAATAAATGTGGTTGCACTGAGCAAAAAGGTCAGGTCTGTACATGGTACTGCAGAAAGCAAGGTAGGAAAGACAGAAAAACCCAGGCCAGCTTAGGGAAGGCGTTTTCCCACAGCCTGGGGAATGAATCAAGGTTCAAGCTGCATGTAGAGGTGGCCTTCCCTGCGGCTCTGTGCCACTCGCAGCCGAAGGGTGTTTTAGTGTGCACCTCCAGTGCTTTCGGATGGCAACAAGGCATCTAAATATTTTCTTGTTTTGGTATTTAGTCTCACTGGGTCTCGGCACCTCTGCTAAGAAAGTGCTGCCCCTTTCCCTTGTAGAGGAGTGATGAGGATGGAGACTTTCCTCTTTGGGGTGCTTGTGCACTGCTTAATGGGTATCCCCAACAGCTTCCTCGGTAGCCTTAAAAGAAGGGCTCAAAGAGGGTTAACATCGCTCCCAGCTGACAAATTTCCCATTTCTGAGATGTTTCAGCTCGGGCAGCTTCCACCCGCTGCACGTGGAGTGTCTGGCAGGAGAACAATAACCGCCACGAAAATACCAACGCAGGTGTCACTGCCTCTTGTGAGAGATGTGTCCCACTTCTTAGATTTTTCAGGAATTAATTGAAAACATATTTGTGGGGTTTTGTTGTAATGAGTGTTTCCATGACAACTGCTACAGCTACTCGGAAAAAAGTAGGAAGGGCTCACGCTGTCACTGGGGCCATCTGTCCCTTCCGAGGAGGGTCATTATAAAGCCATGTAGCAACCTCCCCGAGCCAAATCTTCATTTAAGCCTATGGTGATAAAAGTGCCTGGTACAATTTATCAAAAAAAGCTTCTCTCCCGAATCACTGTTTCTTTTCTCTGCACTGACATGATAATTTCCTCTATATCGGTGCAAATTAAATTCTAATGAGGAAGCTTCGCCTTTCAATGTGATGGAGAGCTTTTCTTCTCTAAGATGCACAGAAGCATTGCACCCGTTGTGGAGGGAGGGGAAGGGATTAAATACGAATCAAGGTGCCTGAGACAAGAGCAGGCTTTCCTTGCCCGTGTCTCTGACGCTGCCTCCAAGCGCTAGAGGTGCAGGAGGCCTTCAGCAGCCGTGGAAAAGGCTGTTCTGCTAAAGTGTCTCATTATTATTTGCCTTAATGCTGTGGAGTTACGTAGCCTGGGTGGCTGCGTGTTCCTCTCTGAGCTGAGACCACAAAACCCTCCGAGGAAGGAGGTGGTGAGCAGTTCCTGGAAAGGTGTCCGGGATGCAGCACTGGGCAGGGCTGGGTGGCCCTGGGCAGGGGGAACAGCGGCTGCTGTGGAACCAGGAGCTGCTCTGGGAGTGTTTTGGGTGACATGTGACACTATGGTTCTTGACAGGGCAGCGCCTCCAGATCCCCCAGGTCCCACAGGGGAGGGAAGGGATGTCTCCACTGGGGCAATTCGATCCGGAGGATATTTTCAGTTGTGCTTTCTCCATGACACTGCTACAGAGAGGGCACCCCCGCGTCTCAGCAATGTGATCTGCCCTTTCAGCCCTGTTATCCCCATCATACCGCCCCTCTGATGTTTGAAGGCCAGGGGAGCCCTTGGCAGGGAGCAGGGGACCGTGTCAATGGCTCTCTGCGTGCAGGGGAGATCCTTGGCAGGGTATTAGATGGGGGAAATGCAGAGATGTCCTGGGGGCTTCCCTACCCCATGGGTCCATACACTGGTACTGGTGGCCGAGGGGAATGAGAAGAGTCCAAGCATGGAAACAGCACTGGCACAGGCTGCCCAGAAAGGTGTGGAGTCTTATTTGGAGATATCCCAAACCCACCTGGACGTATTCCTGGGCAACCTGCTCCAGGTGACCCTGCTTTGTCAGGGGTTGGACTAGATGATCTCCACAGGTCCCTTCCAACCTCTGCCAGTCTGGGATTCTGTGAAATCTGCTCTCCACATGGCAGGAACAAATGCCAGCCCCACAGGAGAAAAACACAGGGGAAAAATTTCAAAGAGACCCCCATCTGAAGCTCAGCAGAGTGATGGCTTTTTATTTGGATCATCCCTGGGGCAGGTCTTGCTCAAGGCACAGGGAGGCTGAGTTGCTCCAGGTTCAACTCCAAACAACTCACTGCAAGCTGCTCAATCTTCTTCTGCCACAAATTCCCCATCAGAGGCTGGGGCTCCGAAAGCTCAGAGCTTCACCGGTGGGCAGGAGGAGGCTGAAACCCTAAATTATTGCAGAGCCCATTCCTGGAGCTGCTGAGATCCTGCCAGCAGATCCACAAAGTCTATTTGAATTTGACATTCAGTGTAAAGTCAGGAGCAGGCAGAGAGCTGATGACAAGGAAAACCGCACTGGTATTAGCTTGACCCCGTAATGTGAATCTGCTCTGCCCGCGTGACGCCGTGCATCAGAATAATCTCTGACATCTGCTGCCGTACGGGGCCAAAGCCACTCTCGGTGGGAGCAGCAGGGCTTTATTTGTCTCAGTGGCCTTTACTCCAGGGTTGCTTTTCACCCCGAGAATGCAAGTTGCTGCCTCTGCAGCGTTATTTGCTGTACGTCTGTTGGGTGGCAACTTGTGTCCTATGCTTTGGAAGCTGCTTATATTGAAACTTCACAATGAAACTCAAGCCAAAAGACTCCAGGAAGAGAGCAAAAGATTAGAAGCCCTCGAAGAAGGTGGTCAATCTGAGTCACTCTTTTTTCTAAGACTGCTAATTCCAAGTAATCTCGGTTGTGAACAAAGTTTAATGATCACAGAAAAAAAAGAATAAATGTAGTTGAACTCTATCCATCCTTGGAGAAATGCAGCTGCTGGGTTGTCCCAGAAATATTTTCCTGGAAGGAAATAGTGCATTGTTCTGGAGAAGTTGCTTAGAAGTTGCTTGGAAGACCTGGATTTGAGAGTGCTGTAGAGTCCTCAGCCCCATCCTGATGCTGGGGAGACTGTTGTGCCTTTGGCCATGTGAGGAGCATCAGGGTCCTCAGAGCTGGCCCGGGGGTGTTAAATCCATGCCCTGTTGTGTGTGTACACCATGTTTGTCTCTTTGTACAACAGGAGCCACCTTGTTTCCATGAAACTATTCATCTGTATGATCCACAGAACTCTGTGGCTGATAAGGTCATCAGAGCTGGACAAAGTGAAGCTCTGCTGCACTAGTATGTGCCATGACTGTATGGGCTGAATGTGACATCGGCATGGGAAAACCCTGGGATAACTCTGAGAGCCAGACAAGCCAAACACCACTGAAATGGCATGTGATACGTTTAAAGTGAGCCAGGCAGGACAGGTCAATTTAAGAAGTAATGAACTTCTGCATAATGCCCGTGCATCCTATTTGCAGAAAACCCAAGCAAACTAATCCAAAAGAAAAAGAATGGAGAGGAACAAGGGCAGGGGAACAACAGTGCAAAGACATCAAATGAAAGCATGTGCCCTTGGAAGGAGCCTAAAAGGATTAGTGGAGGACAATGCCAGAATTTAGTGTCTTCCTGGTTTAATTTTTGGGAACTGATTTTATCTTTTGGGAACTGATTTTATCTTTTGGGAATTCCGTTTCCCAGACTGCAATTAGAAAATTGCTGTGACTTCAAAAGACCCTTCTTGTTATCTCAAAAGTCAAGTGCCTTTTCCATTGAGTGTAGAGGGGTGGAAGGACTTTCCATTTTCTTTTTCTTGGTTGATGTGATTTCCAGGGAAGAAAGCAGAGTCAGGAGCTCTGTACACGTTGGATGTCCTCCGTGGCCTCATGCACATCATGGTGCAACTCTGGTAGAAGAATTAATGAAGTTTGCCCCGCTGTGCGCAGTCCCAGGAGGACAATCCCTTGGCTGGGGTGATGCTGACACATTTATCTGAGATGCATTGCTGCGTGCTCAGCCTTTGAGTTGGGAAAAGAAAATGCGCTTCAGCACTCCTCTTGGAAAAGCTTTAGGCACATGCTTCAGGAACAGAGCTCTGCACAAGCGTGTTCCCCGTGTTTCTGGAAGCAAGCTCCACGTACCTGTGTGCGCGGCTGTTGTAGGAGCAGGGCAACACACTGTTTTTTCATATGAGGACTAAGGGAAGGTGCCAGGCTTTTTCCCCAAGACCCAGACCCAGACTAATAAGTTGGCAGGAGAAGAAAGGCTTTCCTCATGTGAAGCCAGGGTTTGTGCTAGCGTAAGGCAGAACAGCTCTGGTGGACTGGCATTTGCTCACTTGCGAGTGTAAGGGAGGCTGCAGCAAGGGAAACTCTGATTTTTTGTATCCCTGGATTTGCAACAGAGGTTTGTCCAACGGGAGGAATTATTTATCTTCTAAAAGAGAGAATGACGTAATTTTTCCTGTTTACCTTCCCTAAACTGAGACGGTGATTGCTTGAGGTCTATTCCTGATCAGTATTTGCTAAAAGCTGTTTTGGTTGAATTTTGCAAAGCTCTCAAATAAGTGTCTCAAATAAGCAAGATTTTAAATTACTTTCCAGTTGCTACATTGTCTCTCTTTGTTCTGGGACACTCAAACTTACAGCCTGGCCTGGTTAGTACATCAAAAAACAGATTTTCTGTCCCCTTGCTGGCCTAGGGACACAGGGATAAAATTAGAACAGTAATTGTCCATGTTAATGTGAATTATTGCTTTGTATTTATTTATTTCTTATATTGCTTGCAACAGTTTAGTCTTATGAGGTGTCTGTCCAGTTCATAGAGAGTGAATGACACAGAAAGGGAAAAATAATAGATCCTTAAACACCGTAAAACTCATCAGAGAGACAGTGTGACATATACAGTTTGCTTTTCTGATTTTGCCAGCTCCATGCCTTTCATTTCCTACTTTGCCCTATGCTTGGGGGCAGTGAAGTTTCTCAGAATGCCCAGATTCCCAGTCAAACATCACCTCTTCTTGGACTGCCCTTGGTGGTGTGTCCTGCCAGTGCAACCACCCCACACAGCTCTGCCTCCTTTCTTTGGGTTTCTGGATGATGTGGGAATTTTCTCTCAGATCGTCAGCGGGTGGTAACAGGGTGGAAAAAAAAGGAAGCAGAACAACTACGCTGGGAGGTCACTTGGGAGCACCTGCCATTTGAACCTGGACTGTAGCTCACAGGTTGCATACGCTAACGGTGTGTCCCTTGCTTTCCTTTTCATGAGAAATGCCCGCCTTGTCAGGCTTGTCACCGCACAGATACAGGACTTTGTCGATCCTCTTCCCCTTCCTCTTCCTCATGCCTCTGTGGCTCCTGGGTCTTCGCTCTGTTTTGGGAACCTTTGCTTTGTGGATCAGCTTCTTTGTGACTTTCCATCTGAACCATCATTTAGCCTTTCTCAATCTCCTAAAAATTCCTCCCTTACTGCACCTCTTAATTTATCTGCTGACATTATTATCTTCTATTTAGCTCTGAAAACCATCCAGAGTGACGGCTCTGGGGTGGATTGACTCAGAAATGAGCCAGACACAAGGTGGTTTTGTCACCTGGGAGAAAGTACCTCTAAGGGTATTTGGCTCTCTAACTCCTCTGCAGTTTTCCTGCAGTTCCTTAGAGATATTTTTAAATCATGAGTGAAGATGACTGAATTTAATATGGCAATGCTGAGGATGCAAGAAAGTTTCAAAATTCAGCTGTTCTCATTCTTAGAAAAATGAGAGTCCAGAAAGCTAATCCCTATATTATTTTTTAGAGACAATAGGGTTTGATTTTATTACAGTTACAAGGAAGAAGCTGCAGACACACGGATGCTCGACTGGTAACTCTCTGTCTTCACGGCCAGAAAGTCCCTACCTGAAGTGTCCCAGCCAGGAATGGATGTTGTGAATTAAGGGTTGGATTCCAAATGTGACTGAACTTTAATATTTGCAGGTGCTCTAAAGACTATGAGAATGCTCCATCCTTCAAAGTGTTCAAGGCCAGGTTGGATGGAGCTTTGAGCAACCTGGTCGAGGGGGAGGTGTCCCTGCCCAGGGCAGGGGAGTAGGAACTAGATGATCTTTAAAGTCCATTCCAACTCTAACCATTCTATGATTCTGTGGTCTTAAATATGAGATTTGTGTCTTGAAACTATGAGGGAGGTAGCTGGGTGGGGTATTATTGATCCACTGTATGAAGATGCTCCCAAGCCGTCCCTGAGCCCCGAAAGATAAATACACCTGCATTTTTATGCATGCATCTGAGAAAGGAATGAGAACTTGGCAACTAGCATGGCAACATCTTAACCTTATCTATAATTAACCAGCAAAGGACGTTTCCCAACAACTTGCCAACTCAATTATTTCAGATTATAGGTAGACAATTAATGATATTGGGAATGTATGGAAATTTCAAGGATGTCTTCACTGCTGTTCAGCCTGTAAACAATCTGAGGTGGATGTAGATCCAGTTCTGAACAACAGTTCAACATGCCCATGGGCAAGAGGCTGCATTACGAGAAGAAACCAGAGCTGCCAAAACCTCATTGCTGGTTTGATGTGGATGGTGATTTAGCTTTACCAATACTTGTGGTGAAGCTTCCATCATGTAGGAAGAGCACTCAAAATGAGTGAACAAAGACATAATTTTTCATTACATTAAACCACAAGTTTTGCCTTTGATGAAAAAAAAAAACAAACACAAATGCTTTCAGGCAGCATTTTGACATTGAATCTCTGGAAATGGAAACCAAGGATCACCACTTCTGTTCCCAGAACCAAGCTTTCTGCCATTACCACTCCTTTGAAGTGGCAAGGAAAAGGTGAAGAAACACCCAACGTTCAAGGTCTTTTATATTAATTTTAGGTAAAGTCTTGGCAGAAATTCTTTGCCAACATTACAAAAACTCTACAGAGTTTACTTTATGAGGGTTGTTGACTCAAATGAATATCTTCTGCTTCCTGGTCTTAAATGGCCACCAGAAGTTCCTGGGAAGTATTTTACTCACCTGCATACTTGTGTAAATAGATCCCGTAACACATAAAATAACACTAGGTAGTACAGCTTCTCCATGAACGAAATAAAAAAAAGGTCCATCCTACGCAGTCAGGCGAATTTTATTAACTCATGAAAAATTCTTGAGCTGTGTGTATCCGTATTAATGCATATCCCAGTTAAGGACACACAAGGAATTAGAGGACTTCAAAATTTCATGTTCGTACTCTGCTGATAAGACCATATTTTTGGAACATTTACATTTCCAAATAAGGAAAATGCTAATAACAGAAATCTGTGGATTAGCTACTGTCCTCATAAAGAATCCTTCCTCCACCCCCCCC
>VXBO01002216.1:105836-176475 GCA_013400135.1 Rhinoptilus africanus | reverse complement strand
GGGGGAGGGAGGGGGGGGGGGAGGAAGGGGAAGGGAAGGGAAGGGAAAAGGAGACAATTTACCTGCTGCACATGCAATGACACCTGAAAGAAGCTGCAAGCATGTTGAGCTGAGGGTTATCATTTAAAATGACCTTGGTTGGTTGGAAAAATATCCCAAAGAAATGTAATGTTGTCTGATAAAAATTAATGCAAAGTTTGGTGCATAGGGTAAGAATAATCGTATAGATACAGGAGGAACATTTGGATGGTTCTTCAAAACGCGAGATGATAATGGTTTGCAAGCTGAACATGTGTCAAACTGAACATGTTATACCGCGGCAAAAAAGGTAGTTCTGCAGTTCAGCAAAGATATGGGCCGATGGGAAAGAGCACAGAAGAGAACAAGAAGGACCATGATCTGTCTAAAAGTGAGGAGATTGAGGGAAGACACAATAGTAATTTCTAATGCGGAAAGGCCTACCTGTAAGAGAAAGGGGCACGGCAGATTGGACAAGGCATAATGGGTGTAGACTGCAGAGAGGAGGCTGGAGGTTAAAGTTTAGGAAAATTATCTAATGATGAGGACTTCTGGCATGGGGAGTTGCCTGAGGTGGCTGTGGAAGTCCCATTACCAAGGATTTTGGAGGACAGTATAGACAAAGATCTCTCAGAAACAGGTAGTTACAGATAAGCCCTCCCCTGACAGAGGAATGAAATGGCATCTCAAGATCTTCCTCAGGCTTATTTTCTTTAGCTCTCTTATTAATCCCTGTGTATGGCAAAACTCGAAGAACATGGTAATAATAGCACCGGAGAGAAATGTTTCTTATTTTCCCTTATTTGGTGGATAACAGTAAATCTTTCTTTGTGACAGGGAGGAAACCATGTCTAGGAGCACAAGGGGCTCAAAGTGTGTCTGCATTTGATGATTCAGGAAAGATCCCAGACCCAGGATCCTGGTTTCCTCCCTGGTTCTCCATGTTCTCCCACACAGGAGCTGCAGCTAAAGCCAGTAGCGTCGTTCTATCATTCTTGGCCTTTACAATTAATTATTATTTTTTTTCCTGCGCAACCTCAGCAACACATTTCATCTCAGCGAGCTGGGGTACTTCTTGCTGTGGAAAACAGTGAGATCCACCAGTTGGAATCTCACATTAGAAAATCATGTTTTTAAAGTACCTCAAGATCCTTGAGCAGCAGATGCAGAAAAATGAGTGGGTTTGCAGTCAGGGAGAACCCCGCATGCCCAGAAATTCTTGTCCTCACAACAGAGCAGTAGGAAGGCACCCGCAACACAGGAGAGAGAACCAAGCATCCAAACCCATCTCTCAGAAGCACGGACGAGACATCCCCTTTTCACCCCCAAAAAGCCTCCCCACCTGAGCATAGCAAATCAAACTTAGGACCACTGGTTCAAAAAACCGCCTCAGAATACGATTTGCACAAAGAAGCAATCAAGACAGCCAAAAGATGCTATCAGTGCCTAGATATCTCATCCATCCTCACTGATGGAACAGGCACAGTCCACAGAAGCGCTCCACAGCTTTAGGAAAGGCTGTATACACAATTAGATTTCCAAGGCCTGAGGAGAGTCTCAGTGATATCAATGTAAATCAGGGCTATGGAGCTATGAAGGCATGAAATGAGATCAGAACGAGCCCTGGAGCTTTCTCCCAAGCCCAAGACCTATCCCCGGTTCCCTGTCAAACTTCGAGTGAGATCTTGCTTGCAGGGCGCGCTCTCATTGGCATAATGCCACTGTCGGACTTTCTGCTGGAATCAGCCCTGCAGTAACTCATTACTTCCAAATCATTAAATTATTTCTCTCTAATCCAATTAGTCACGTAAGCACAGAACAATCCATTCTACTTTCTCCTATTGGATATTTAAGCAAGCGGCTCTGGATTCATTTACTGATGTCCAGAGCATTAGCTTTGGGGTGGCTGGCAGGCAGCTTGTTCAGGTAAACGCAGGCAGGCAGCAAGTTGGTGATGGCGCAGCGTGGTTAAAGGGTCAGCTGCAACATGCTATATCTTAAAAACTCGAGTGTTTTGTAGTCATTTCCATGCTTTCTCCATTTCAAAGGGTTCTTCTCTTTCCTCTTCTGGTTAAAAGGCAAACACTCCTTTTTTTTGTCTGGCTTGAAAGGCGCCTGCACCTCGTGCTCTGAGCAGGGCAGCGCTCTCAGCGTGGGATGACCGGGATGCGCGTTTGCCAGCACGTGTGCCCAGAGGCTCGTGAGCGGGGAGCCAAAGCCCACAGCTCTGCCTGGAAACCAGCCCAGCTGTGACTGCAGCTTGACGGACCTCGTCCGCCACGTCTCCACCGTAACCGAGCTGGGTCTGCAGAGTGAAGGGACGATGCAGGGTTTCCTCCATCCACTCCGCGCAGCCTTGCTGGCAGGGAGGTCCAACTGCGCTGGGTGCGATGCAGGATCCAGGCAGGCTGCGATGCTGCAGCAGCGCTTCTAACACACCAGGCAGAGCATGTCTACCTGTGCTACCCCAAGAGGCAGCAGAAACACACCCAAAGGCTGGCCCAGCATCAGGTGGTGGGTACTGAGAGCTTTTCTAAGGCTGTGAATGCCCCTGCAGGCTCCAACAAGGGAAAAATATCAGCCTGGGCCAAATTCCAGGTGAAGGAAAATATCCTGCAGTCCATAAATGCTGTATTCAGGACACACCTGAAGTGCTGGGTCCAGTGCTGGGCTCCCCGGGTCAGGAAGGACAGGGAACTGCTGGAGAGGGGACAGCAAAGGGCTACCAAGGTGATGAGAGGATGGAGCATCTCCATCTCTCTGATGGAGAGAGGCTGAGGGATTTGGGTCTCTTCAGTCTGGAAAAAAGACGACTGAGGGGGGATCTCATCAACACTTATAAATACTTGAAGGGTGGGGGCCAGGCTCTTCTCAGTGGTGCCCAGGGACAGGACAAGGGGCAACGGGCACAAACTTGACCATGAGAAGTTCCATCTCAACTTGAGGAGGAACTTCTTTCCCTTGAGGGTGGCAGAGCCCTGGCCCAGGCTGTCCAGGGAGGTGGGGGAGTCTCCGTCTCTGGAGACATCCCAAACCCGCCTGGAGGCGTTCCTGTGCCCCCTGCTCTGGGTGACCCTGCTCTGGGCGGGGGTGGGACTGGGGGATCTCCTGAGGGACCTTCCCACCCTATGATCCTATGATTCTATCTGCTTCAGCCCCAACTCCACATAGCCCCTGGCATTGCACGGCCCCAGCCCTGCCGAGGGGCTGCTCCAGACGGCTGGCAGAAGCACAGCTCACCCATGAGAGGGAGAAGCATCTCCCAGGGCTTTTTCCAGGGACCTCACACCTGAGACAAACCCCTGACACCGGAGGGTGAAACAGAAGCTGCTGCTAGGTATTTTTCCCTACCTGAATTTTATTATTTTTAACATTGCACAGGGCTTGCTCTTGCTCCTCCCCAGAACACTTGTGATCCCGTGTAAGCTCCAAATGGAGCCCCCCACCTTAGATAGTGGATTTAGGAGTTTATATCTGTTTTCACCCATTTCACTGCCCCTTCCAGTGCCTCTGCAGTCTTTCTCCCGACTCTCAGCCTCATCAGCAGCTCAAACAGGATCCTTTAGGCAATGGCAGAAGAGGGAAACAGAGGTGAACGGCTCCCAGCCTGAGCAAGGAGCTGCTGGAAAACCTCCAAGTACAACTGGGTTGCTGCTAGTGCTGACAGTTTACAAGGGTTCAGAAGGCAACTGGAAAAATTCACAAAAAAGAAATGCATTTAGGGTCACTGACTGCAAAGAACCCACCTCAATGGCAAACCCTAGAAACACAAACCAGTTGGGAAATTAATCTGCGGAACCATCTCCCTCTGCTCCCTGTTCCCTCAAGCACCCACAGCCGCCTCCTGTTGCAGGGTGTACCCTAGGTCTGACCCCACGTTGCTTTTCTTGCACACTTAAGAAATGCTCTACCAGTCAGAGAGTTTTTAAGGAGCCAGAGCTGTTCTCAATAGCCGCAAGGCCAGTGTATAATGAGCTTTCAGCTTATTGTTACTAAGTGGAAAGGCACAATTAAAGCCCATTAACTACCATGACATCACCTGTTTGGAGGAAACGCTCTGTGCTGGGCAGGAAGGGGGCAGGACAGCCATGCAGTTATCTGCAATGACGCCTGGGGAAACGCCAGGCCCCAGGAGGTGATTTCTGGTCATGCAAAGAAGTTGCCGACAGCCCATTTCCAAAACCAAAACTTATTACTTTTCAGAAATGCGCTGTGTGCTGGAGACGTGCACAGATTCACCAACTCCGACAGCTCAAAGAGGTTGCGATGCCTTTCAGCTGCACTGCAAAAAGTTAGGATCATAGAGTCATGGAACGGTTTGGGTTGGAAGGGACCACAAAGACCATCTTGTTCCACCCCCTGCCCTGGGCAGGGACACCTCCCTCCAGCCCAGGTTGCTCCAAGCCCCGTCCAACCTGGCCTTGAACCCCTCCAGGGATGGGGCAGCCACAGCTTCTTTGGGCAACCTGCGCCAGGGGCTCACCCCCCTCACAGCAAAGGATTTCCTCCTAATATCTAATCTAAATCTGCTCTCTTTAAGTTTAAAGCCATCCCCCCTTGTCCCACGGCTCCCCTCCCTGCTCCAGAGTCCCTCCCCAGCTTTCCTGGAGCCCCTTGAGGGACTGGAAGGGGCTCCGAGGTCTCCCCGGAGCCTTCTCTTCTCCAGGCTGAACCCCCCCAGCTCTCTCAGCCTGCGGGAGTTCACACCATAACTCATGAGCTGGGTTGTAGAAGACAGAACAACCCAACGTGTCTCCCGGACAGATCAAGACCGAGCCTGCCGGGTTTCCTTGCCGGGGCGGGCGCAGGCAGCAGGGCAGCACCCAGCTGCTTCATGTCAGCGCAAGCAGCAGCCGCGCTGCTGGCACCCCGGGCTGCCGTGGCTGAGTGCGTGCCGCGACTGAGCAGCAGCGCCGAGACCCGCGGGGATTTCTTGAACTTTGGCTGTCCTCATCCCTCCTGTGAAAGAGAGTTGAGTTGTTTTTTTTTCTTCTGGGGTCATGTTTCTCCGGGGCAGGGGACACAACCCTGCTAAGGGGATGCCATTCGGGTTGCGGCGGTGGTGCCGCATCCACAAAGTGCTGGAGCTCTTTGTAGTTTTGGAGCTGTCAGGATTTCTAAGCAGCGGCTTGGGACTGGTCTGAAATAAGACACTCTGCTTGCTGTCCCCTAGCAGGGCTAGCATCGAAGGGGACGGCCACAGCCCTCCCAGTGTGACAGAGACACACACAGCACTGCTTTATGGCAGTCAGGGATTGCCTAAAAAAGCCACACGAGCTGAGGAAAGGTTTTGGACTGTGTTTTTTCATGGATACATGCTGAATTCTTCAGTTTGTTCATACTGAGGAACCGCTGTCTTGGGTCACTGGCAAGCACTTTGTATTTTCAAGCTGGTTTTTGCAACTGTGAAAGTCTTTCTCTTCTTTCCTTCCTTCCTTTTCCCCTTCTTTTTGTCCTCCCTTTCCCAAGTGAAGCGGAACCCCATCCTGAGCAGCGCTGGCTCCCGCCTCCGGGGGGAACCGCATAAAGGCAGGAGATTATCCTAACAGCTGGTAAGATTTTCTTCCCCACTGTGGAAAGATGATATGAGTTTTGCAATCCAGTAGAGCTCGGGGCTGAGGGCAGCAAGCCAAGCCCCACGTAAATCAAAGGGAGTTTCCCCTGGTTTCCACAGGGGCCAAGATTTCACCCCAAGAAATTCTGCAGTTGCTTCCCTGCAGTGGGTGCAAACGTTGAGAGTCCTGGTGGTTTTTATTCAATCTCATGGGAGATTTGCAGCATCCCCCAGGATGAAAACAGGCTCTACCCCATACCTCTGTGACCGAGGCCGTGGGTGACAGAGGGGTGGTCAGCCGTCTCTGCTGGGCTCTGGGCTCCCAGAGACAGAAATACATGACTTTACTTGCAGCACAAGAATAGCCGGTCTCCTAGATTCCCTCCTGCCATGTGTAAAATTGATGCACTCAAAGCAGAGCTGGAGATCTGTGCCTGCCAGCTCTTGTTCCTAAATCTAGTTTACCACGTTGCCCTGTTTGAGTAATTAATTACATTCTCAGTTGCTAGAGGGGGGCCTCAGAAATGCTGCACAGGGATCTTGGTGTCAATTTTGAGATGAGACAGCATAAACTGGCAGAAGATGCTTAGATGGGAATAAGAATGCACTGATCTCAAGAAAAAGGAGTAGGGGATACCTGCTAAATATTTTTCATCCTCTCCCAACAGTGGAGTTTGCTATAGGTCCCTCCGGCTGCACAAGCGGAGCTGCCGATTTCGTGTGACATGTGGGAGATGTCACAAGCTGGGCAGGGCTGAGGAATCTGACATCCAGCCCTTCAGATGCCATCAGCTCCCATCAGCTCCTAGCTGTGAAATGCCTGTTGCTCATGAAGAATTTGTAAGGTCCCATTCATCAGGGAGAAACTTTGCATCGTCACCTTTCACGAAGCCATGTGGATGTTGTGCAGGAAAATCTCTTGTCTGCGTACGGCCCTTCTTACCACAGAGGCATCGAGCCATGTACAACAAACATGGAAACGGAGGACGCATTAAAACCAAAATCTGTCCCATTGCAAAGGGATCATTATAATCCAAGATGTCACTTGCATTTATGGGAAGGCATTCAACGACTCTGGCACAAATGAATCTCTGTTGGGCAGTGAAGACCATTCATCTTCAAAACTGAAAAAGACTAAGAAGATTCCTTAAAACCGAATTCTTACCACATGCATGGAGCACAAAATTAGAAAACCACACTTCTTGGAGAGCTGAAAGGAAGGTCAGCTTTCCCCAGGGAAAGGAGTCCTGTTACTCCCAAAGGAGTCCTGTTACACATGAGTGAAATCAGAAGGAAATGGGGTTATCTGGTAGGAAAGTAAGATCCGGAAAAGGAAAATTTGTTAATAAGTGTGTAGGAAGGGCAGGAGAGATGCATTCCCAGCTCTGCTACGGGTGACTTGGACAAGGTCTTTCAGTCTCTTCTGCCTTTCAGCATCCTCATCTCTCCCAAGAATGGCTGCTTTGCAGGTATTACCGGCTGTAACTGATGATGTAACTGGCTGCAAATGACGATGGATTTCTGGGATGGAAAATGCTTGAGGTGTGTGAATACAACTGGACAAACTCATTTCCTCTGAAGGGGTACCCAAAGCGGGAGTGGAGGAAAGGCAGGAAAGCTTTTGCCTCTCATTTACTGACTTGGGAGAGAGCCTTGAATCACCCCAGAAGTGTGATGGTCTCACGTCTTCTGGGTTGGGGCCACCAGTGGGACACATGGCAGTAGATGTTCTGCAACACCCAACGTGTTGCCTCCCCAGGCTTTTAGCCGTCTTCACGCATAAGGCCTGACACCCCCTGTCTCATTGGAGTCTGATACATGTAGCCGTGGCTTCTTTGTCCGTTTTTTCAATTTTGGGCTGGAATAATGAGAGGTGCCACGGAGCCTGCTGGAGCTCTCTCTGCCTGGCATGGCCCCCCTGGCTCATGCCTGCACTGGGGTGTGACACAAGGCCATAGGGGGTTACAAGTCCTTTGGAGATATTCTTGGAGGTGGTGTGGTCCCATTTACACAGCCTGTATGGAGCAGCTCCAGGGGAAAACCATCCTGCCAGTCATTCCTGGATTTTGTCTTGTGGGCAGCAGGATGGTTGGCTCCAGGGAGCTCAGGGCACAGCAGGATGCACAACCTGGGGCCCAGGAGCAAAGTCGGGGCGAGAAAACAGAGTGAAAAGACACTACTGGATCTGGACATGCTCTAAATAAAGCAGTTGTGTCTGAGTCCTCTCCTTGGGCACCTCCTACCAAATTCCCAGTGCTCCCCCCATGGCTCCTGCAGCCCCAGGTACTGTGCTGGGGGTCCTGCAACCTCCTGAGAGACTCAGTCCTCAAGCAGTGCAACTAGTCACCGAACACCAGGCTGCTCAGATTCAAGAGGCATTTTATATTTCTCCTGTTTTTAAATGGGTTATAAAGAGTTAATGATTAAAAGATGTTCTGACCACATTACAGACGTGTCTGTGTTGGACACGTTTTATGTGCTCATCTGAGAACAGCATTAGAGATCATTTATAGGGAGTTTTTGCCCTCTTGGATTCTATCATGAACGCTAACAAATAATTATCCCTGTTTATTAACACTTTGTAAATTTATTAACACTTTGTAAAATATCTATAAATGGAACCTTAATATATAGTAGGGCCCAGAGCAGCCACCTAAATAAAAAGGCATTCAAAGTCCCAGCCACTTCTGCAAACGCTGGCAGCGGTGTTTGCGAGCCCGTGGCATGGGGCCAGATGTTGTCAGGGCAGCTCTGGGGTTTCTCCCATATGTAGCACGAGGCTTGATGAATGCTGCTTTCTTTCTGAATTTGCAAATATTTTGTTTTGCGGGAGAAGGCTTGGAAACCCAGGTTTTCTTCTTCTACACTGAAAGGGGGATATAATAAAATAGCAAAAGCCGCCTTTGCTCAGCACTGTCATGGTGGTTGGGTTCAAATGCACACACTGTCTTCAACTCCGTAACCCGCAGCTTTACCCTCGCCCTCCTCAGTGTTGGAGAGGGAGACCTGCCTGCGCCGGGGCGGCAGGATTTAGCCCAAAGTTGATGACTGAAAGTACAAGAGCTGTAACAGCGGAGTAAGCTGAGCCCAAGTTACGCAACTTTGGAATTGCACGTCAGGCTTCATCTCTTGCAGTTCGCATTTCCTTAACAGTCAAGCTTGAGCCTGCAAAGGTCTGAGCTCTGTGGTCTGGGAGATTTTTGGGAGCTGTGGGAATGTTCGACTCCGTAGGAGCTGGATACTTCAGCTTCCCTCACTTCCCTTGAAATCCCATCCGGGAGCGCAGGCACGCAGGCAGCTCTGGGCTGTGTCAGTGCAACTCCACAAAGAGGCTGATTTTCTCTTCCCAAACCATTGTGATTTTAACAGGTTATTCCTCTGGAACGCAGGCAAGAGAGGCTGATCTGCAGGAGGATCTGCACCATCTCATTGGCAAACAATGTGCCAGATGCTTCTCCCTGCTCTAATTCAAATGTTTACACTCTTTTATTTATTTTTTTTCTTTATCTTTCTTAGTTCAGTTCTGGTCTCCTGATAGTTCAGACTCAGTAATTCCATGTATTCAGTGGTGGGTTTTCTTAAAAAATGTCTAGAGAATTGATGCGATAAGGTTATGGACAGAAAAGCATTCAGTGATTATCCAAAGATACAGCATTTTTGTGTTTCAATATGGAACAGAGAATTGCTTCTATTTATAGAGAAAATATCACACCATTCCTAAACAGTGTTTTGCAAATTTACATTCCGATGGTGTCTCCCCTCCTGCAACCCTTTCACGTGTACACATCACTATAATTTAGAAACCCGTTGACCCGATGCATTTTATTGTGCTTTGCGATCATTTTGGCCCCTTGTTCCAAGCACAGGAATTTCCTGCCAGCGCCTGCAGCGTGGAGCCAGCAACGAGCAATTCTCAGCTTTTACACAGAAACCGCTTTTCCAGACCCAGCTCCTCTCCTCATCTCGGCTGTTTCCAGCAGCCCTTCCTTGCACGGCAGCCAGTGCCCACCCCTACATTAACAATTAATAACAAAGCAGCAGTAAGGAAAAAACACTTGACAATAAATTTGCTTTAATTGGACAGGAATGTTGCCAGGTAACCTCCTTCCTTTTTTCTATCTGGGCTCTTCATCTCTCAGCGAGGTTCTCTGGGGGCAGTCCTGTTCCCCTTAACCACTCCAGGATGATCATCCTGGAGGCTCGCACCATCAAGATGCATCATCTACACATCGGATCAAGGCTGAACCAAGGTGTCATGCACCTGACAGTGTTCGGGAGCACAGAGAAGGTCTTTATTACCATGGCAATGCAAAAAAGCATCTGGAAACCTTGAAACAAGCCCAGACCGGGCTACAGTTACTGCAGCAGGAAGCGTCACCAGTTAGGAATCAGCAGATGGTCCATTATCCTGACAGGAGCAGCTCTTCCTGCTGCAGCCGGAGAGCTTTGGCCTTCAATATAAGCCCTGTGAGATGCCGAAAGCTCCTTGAGTGATGCAGAGCATCCCGGCTCCCCACTGGCTCCAATAGAGAAGAGGGCACACTGCACCAGGCAGAATCGGGGCCATCCCTGAAAAACCTCAGCATGTGTTTTTAAACATCTGAGCGGTGTCACCACCTTCAGCGTGACCGTTGGCACGCAGACAGGGTGTGTTCCTGACACCACTGCAGCCCAAATGTATTGGCACAACTAATCTCGGCACCGCATACAAGCACCAAAAAAATCTCACTTCGTCAGTGGATATTGCCACATACACACAAAAAAGCCCCTCAACAGTGGATATTGAAGCCAGGACCTCCACTGCCAAGAATTTAGGTCCCAACCACTTGGGTTACAGAAAAATCCCACCCGTGGAAGTGACTCTGACCACCCAGCGCAGTGGGGTGTGAGGGCAGGTTGGGGAGCAATTAACCCCTGATTGCAGAAGCTCTGCTGGATTCTGCAGCTTGGGACAGGGATCTATTGTCTCAGAACAAGATATCACTGTTTGTGCAGGAGGGTTAAACAAAGCAGGTTTACTCCTCTGAGAAAAGTGACCCAGGCTCTGCCCCTTCAGATCTGTCCCTTCTTCCTTTACTCACTTTGAAGATCCCATCAGTGAAGAGGGAGCAATTAGGAGTAATTAGTGTGAGATGATGGTTGTGGTCACCAAGACCATCATTTACACTTATTTTGGATGGGAATACAGCCTGAGCAGCTTCTAGAAAACAGCTTCACTGATCTTCTGCCTGCTTAACTTTCACCCATTTTCAACATCAGATCGCTGGCATCAAAGAAATGGGGTAATTATGCCCTGGGTATCTGGGAAAGGAGGAATTCAGCCGAGACACCCTCTAAGACAAAGGGCCAGAGCAAGGTGTTGAATGGCAAGTGGATTGTTCAGAGCAGGCTTCATCAAATTTCGTTTTACTGCCTGTTGTCAAAAAAATGACCTTTTCCTTCAATAGTACAGACAAAGAGAGAGTAAGAAATACAACTCCACCAATGTAATCCTCTGCAGTGGATAATGAGAAGAAGGAAAACAAAAGGCGTTTCTTGGAAATCTCTTATTTTACTGATACCCATAATTGCCCATTGCAGAATTGCTGGGTTTTTCTCTCTAGTTAGGCATTTTCCCTGGGTTATAAATACGTCATAAATGTGCCAGATCATAAAGTTTACAAGTTATGTGAAGGCCGACTTACTGTATAATTACCTTGTTTTTGCTCTCGGGCATTGCTGTCTTTAACTGTTATTCTGCAAGACCTCTCGGGCAGGAGGACCAGCCAGAAAAATAAAAATAAAAGCAAGAAAAAGGAGGTGTCCTGGTATTCAGTGGCTCAGTTCCGACATAAACACTGCCGGGATCAGGCAGACGTGCTGGAATGCTGCAGGACTCAGGGTCAGAGCGAAAATCCCCTGGTTTTCACATCCATACACCCCGAACCACAAAAGTGCAAGTTTCCCATCTTCAGCTTGAAACCTCAGAGCTCTTGTAACCAAAAATGGGACAATTGACAAATAGGAACTCCAACCATGAGCTGCTGCTGAAAGACTGGCCAGAAAAGAAAAAGCGAAACATTTCCAAATAGAGAAATGTGCAAAAGCTTCACTGCTGAAGACAAAGATAATATTTGCTATGTGATCCTAACCAAATACGCCACTCAGCACTCTCTCCTTTATCACAGTTATTTTAGTGGTGTTGAGCCAGGGTCAAACTAAGTCGAAAATTCACAATTTTACTTTCCAGACAAGGCTGTTTCCCCAATGAAACACAGACTCCACTAAATGTGTCTTTCTACAGGTCACCCTTAATGCAGAGGCTTCACTAGGTGTAGCGATTGCTGTTCAACGCTCACTTTTTCATCCTCACCACCTTGTTAATAATGTCTATGTGTAATTAGCTGTTTTATAAAATAACTGGAATCCCGTCTCCTAACAGAAATCCCCTTTGAAATTTCAGGTAGAACAGCTACATTTTTGGTAAAGTTTTAATAGGTAGAGCTTTATGATGAGGAGCTCTGAGCAGTTTTAGCCATGAGGGTGCCACCAGCCCTGTCATTAATAAATTGTAAAAAGTTGGTCATAAATACAGCATTTTTACGCTGTATAACGGGTTGCATCTATAGGAAGACAGTTGTTGCACAGAGAAGCATAAGAGATCTCCACAGTGTTATTAAACAACAAAATGACATTGAAATCAAAATCAAGCACTGCACACCAGAGCCATTAAAATCAAGAGAAACTCTTAATTAAGGGCAGTGGATGGGGACGCTGATCCTGCACCTCATCTCAACAACGTGCCGAGGAAATGCTTAATTTTATGAACAGGTCTAAGAGCTGCCAACTTCAGGGGGACATTAGGGCATGTTTAAGTGTCCCTGCAGCAGATAAATGCATGTAAGCAGAGGCTTAAGTCTCCTGCTAAACTGGGGCCTTGGAATGATGTTTCTGGGAGAAAGAAGCATGACGGTGTTGCAAAACAGCAGGATTCTTTTGATGTCTCTATGTCCTCCAAAGGCACCCCATGGTGGAGAGGTTCTATTAGGTTTGACATGTTAGAGCTGTTATGAGGCTGAGGAAGCTTGGTTTTGTGTTTAATGAGACCTTTTAAATGAAAAGCAAACGCTTAGTTTCACATTTTATGTCAGAGAGCTGCTTCGAGGTTGGAAAGAGACATATGAATCATAATTTTAGAGTTGCAGAACGGGATTTCATATTTCCCAACTAAAGGTTTAGGGCTCTCCAGTGTAAGAAAATACTGCTATTTTTATTTACACTTTAAAATAATAGCGAGGCTTTGGGGAATGAAGACATTTTTCAATAACATTTTTAGAGGCCTCTTTGCAAATGTGCGGCTTCCACAAATCAACCTCGCAGCCTCTGTCCTCTCAGCGCGGATCCTAATGGGAGGCACAAAAAGAGTCCCTTTTGATCCACCTTTGAACAATCACCTCCCAAAACTTTGGGGCCAACATCCTCAATGCCCTCCCCTTGCCTGGTTAACACGTTTTGGGTCTGTAAAGTTTTTAAGGTCATGGAAGCATATTCATTAGTCGTTTTGGCTTTGTTTCCCTGTTCTTCCTGATTTGGGCTGGTGCGTAAGCGAGGAATGGCACACAGAGTCCTTCCAAAAGCTCAGGCTAAACAAAGCTCCCACGGAGCCACGGTGGATCCCCAAGAGCAGCAGACCGCGATTGCATCAACAGGCGTCTTTGACGGATAAAACAGCCCCACTGCAAACACAACAAAGATGGGCAGGTCTTTGAGCAAATGGACTTTTGGTCTGGGAAACTGCCCTTGCCTCCTTTGTTAGAGTCTTTGTCCATTGATCTATTTATTTATTTTTCTGTTGGTGGGATATTAGTTTTTTCAGGCGGAAAAGTGCTAAGAGGGCAAGGATCGAGGGAACTGACGGGGCAGATAGGCATCTTGTGGATGTCTCTGGCTTCCCCCGCTGAGCTGGTGGCACAATTTCTGAGCACAGCAAAGTTCATGGAAGTGAAGGACTGAGGTTTGGGAAGGAGGCTGATGACAAGGGCAGGAAGGTAGAGATCAGGCTAGGCCATTGTCCCCTTTCTGTCCTTGGTGACGCTGAGTTTCCTAGTGCCTCAAAGCCACCTTTGGAGATAATGAACTGGATTCCTCAGGAGAGAAATGTAGGAAATGCTGACATATGTAAGTCAACCAAAGCCAGAAGAGGCTCCACTTAGGTTTTCGCAGTCTGAAAAAACACAGCAGCTTTCAAAATAAAAGAGAGATTAAATAAGTGTAATGTAACCTATTAATATCTAAGTTATAGCCCTGCTGCTTCTTTGCTTAACAACAAACACCTCATTCTCTTCACCATATGGAATCAGAGAAACAAAGAGGTTGATTTATATTGTTCAAAACTGGACTTACGACTTACTTCTGCTGGATCCTGTAGGGAACAGTCTCTTGACTGTATATGCATTTCCATCCAGGGGGAAATATAACCCGGTCTCTGGTAAATACCCAAATGAATGGAAGTTCTGCTAGAAGGTTTAAAATATTATAGAGTCATATTTTATTTTATTTTTTTTTAACTTGTAAATAGAGACATCTTAAAGTGCTCTTAAAGCTGCTTTACAACAATTAAGAAGATTTTAAGAGACCACAGTTCCAGGATGTCAGCCTTAGCACTTTAAATGAAATTAATAAGTCTTACAATTATAGATGTCTTCCTGCTTGAAAAGCAAGTGCAAACCACTCATCATTCTACAACCCATTAGCAGAGACGATTAAGGGCCTTTTCATCCTGGCGTAGCGGGGCTGTAGCACCCTAATTCAGATAGTAAAACTTTGCTTATCACTCTCCGTGGCACTGCAGGAGTATTTGGTGCTGCTCTCCCGATGAAATTTAAATGATCTTGATCAATGACCAAACTGATTTTCTAGTCTGTGTGTGTCCGTACAGGTTAAGGGCAATTTCCCTTGCATCATTTAAGGGGTTCATTGCAAGAGAGGTGAGGTTGGGGGCTCTCAAACTGGCCATGTGAAATTACGTAAAATCTGTTTTTCAGTAAATCTTTTACACAGAGGAAAGACCAGCTCCACTAACGTCAGAAAGAGATTTTATTTTGTTTTTTCAGTGATGTCTCTAACTTCTTGTTACTATCCTGGAATAGAAGCAAACAGATTAATGACTCAGATTACATCATTTCCCATCTTATATGATGTGTTGTAGGTTAAAGTATTCATTAAATAGATAATTTAAGCACTGTGGATTTGACAGTGCCATTTTAGGAGTAAAGACGTTTTGGTCCCCGTGTTATTCACACATGTGCAAGTGAAATAAATGTAAAACTTCACACAATAAAGTAATACCACAACGTTTTTGGCTCTATCTCTTCTTCCAAAAAGGTAAATGCATAACAAAGCATACGTTTTTAATGCACTCTGTGGTTGTGTATTTGTACAGTACGATTACTGTACAGGAGTACAACTGTTACGAAGATGTATGTTTTCTCTCCTGCAACACTTCAGCCTACAATATTAAACTACAATTGCATAGAATATATGCCAAAAATATGGCAAAAATTATTCTTATTAAAGACAATGCATCAGCTGGGAGGAGGCAAAGCAAATGTACCTGGGATAGATCTTGAAAACACCCAGCACGGAGGAGACTGGGGACATCCTTGCTATATTGGACTCTCAAAGAGCACTTAGCAGGTGCTGAACAACGAACCCTCACAAAACTCTTAGCAAGGAGGGCGTTATCGGGCCACATTTTTAGAGAATGGTTCAATTCTTCTCTCCCTTACATCCTCAAGTCAGCAGTAACTTGGGGGTGGGGATTGCTATTGATTTTCAGTAGCAGGAGGAGGATTAGAATCAGTTGCTGAAAATGAGATGGAGAAGGTGGGCAGGTGGAGCCTCTGTAAGGCGAGGATGAGATGTGAAATGCTCAGGCTCATGGTTGTGTGGGGCTTGCTCAGCCCCATTGTCTCCAGGGGGGCTGGGGAAAGCTGCTTTGCTAAAAAAATATAAATCATGTTCGTTCTGCACAATTGCAAAATATTTCCATTCAGCGATGCCAGTGTAAAGGTGGCATTTCCTTCAGGAAATGATGTCTTCCTCCATTTCAGGGGCTCTGCATATACACTCCAGTGTGTAATTAACAATGGCAAATGAATGCCAGCACGTAAAAAAAGGCAGGGGAAAAGATTGCAGGTGAAATACTGGTTCCTCTGATTTTCCCTCCACCCAGTGATTGTCCAATAGCAATGACTTGTGGCCTAAGATTGCAAGATTTTAATGTCATAATGTTGCTCTTTCTTAATGTGTGGATTATGCGTAAGCCATCTCCCATCTGGAGAAAATCCAGAGCTGCCTAAACAGGACAT
The DNA here is from genome assembly GCA_013400135.1 of Rhinoptilus africanus. Classification (NCBI taxonomy): domain Eukaryota; kingdom Metazoa; phylum Chordata; class Aves; order Charadriiformes; family Glareolidae; genus Rhinoptilus; species Rhinoptilus africanus. Next base: position 160,554 of record VXBO01002216.1, on the reverse strand, counting down.
GGCAGGTTCTGTGGCTCGGGAGTGCCATACCGGCTGGTACTTCCTCGGAGAGGATCTGTGGGAAGCAGAGCTGCCTTCGTGTCGAAGACACGGTGTGGGGAACCTCCATCCTGAATCTCGGACGGCAAGGTCATCCCTCCTTTCTCCCAGAGGGAATAAAGACCATGAGGATTGTTGTGTGGCAGGTGGTCCCTGAGGTTTCGGGGCCATAAGCAAGCAGTGAGGACAGATTTGGCTGAAAGATGAACCTTCAGCCCATGAAAAAGAAGGAAGGTGAAGGAGGCTGGGCAGAGAATGGCTGGAGAGCAGCTCCCAGGAGAAGGACTTGGGGTGTTGGTTTATGAGAAGCAATGTCACTCACAGCCCAGAAACCTGCATCTGAACTGCATCCCTGTCCTGGTTCTGGGGAGGATAGGGTTAATTTTCCCCAGGATCTGGCAGGGACACAGGAATTCCATCCCTTGTGAGCCATGTCTAGTCAATAGCTGGAGCTGCCCGGGAAGGGGGCAGGAAGTCACAGCTTGGAGCGGGCTGGGGCATCCCAGGTCCGGTGGGTGAACAGTGGTACAGTGATAGTGTTCGTACCTTCCTCTGCCGGTGCTATTGCTGTTTTCCTGTTCCCTTTGCTGTTCCTGTAAACTGCCTCTGTCTCAACCCATCAGTTTTGCCTTTCTCTGCTGATTTTCCCCCATGGCTGTAGGGGGTTGAGAGAGCAGCCGCCTGGTTCTTTTTTGCCATCTGAGGCTGAACAGCAGTAGCGTGGGCAGGGGGGCAAGGGGGGGGATTCTGNTCTGGATCAGGGAGGGGAGCCATGGGATGAGGGGGGACAGTTTTAAGCCAAAAGAGGGGGGTTTAGATGAGATATTGGGGAGAAATCCTTTGCTGTGAGGGGGGTGAGCCCCTGGCCCAGGTTGCCCAGAGAAGCTGTGGCTGCCCCATCCCTGGAGGGGTTCAAGGCCAGGTTGGACGGGGCTTGGAGCAGCCTGGGCTGGTGGGAGGTGTCCCTGCCCAGGGCAGGGGGGGGCACTGGATGATCTTTAAGGTCCCTTCCAACCCAAACCATTCTGTGATTCTATGAAGCCAGAGCACACAGCCATGACTCTGTCCATTTGCAGAGATTCAGGATGAGTAAAGTCGTGTTTGGATGGACAATTGTGTGGCCTGGGCAAATATTTCAGAAATGATTGTCTGATAAAATCAATTATTGGCATCTTAAAACTGAACATTATGTGGCATATTTCGTAGTGTTTCTTAAAAAACAGACTTTCCCACCTAACATTTATGTATGAACAAATACATGTGAACATAGATGAGGTGGCACTGGGATTTTTTGCAGTCATCAGCTGTAACTGGAGAGGAGCGTGAAGCTGCAAACTTTAACAAAGGGAGCCACAGGGAATTTCCCCACTTGCAATGTGACAAAAAACCCCAGAGAATTCCTGGACTAGCGTCAGGCAGGGCTAACGAATGTGCAGGAGATGAAAGCAAACAGGATTTGGTTCATTTCCTTGCTCCTGCTCCCACAGACCTTGTTGCAGCAGGTCTCTGGTGGCCTGCGTGGTGCTTTCCGTGCCATGCATCCTGGGCAAGTATCTCTGCAGGGGCACTTTCTAAGTGTCGCTGGTACTACGTGAACAACACATTAATTTAAAAGCAGCACGTAATAAAACCACTGCAGTACTCTGTAGGTCAAGCCTGAGGAAGCATCGATGAGGTGCTCCAGCAGAAGTGAGAAAAGACATGAGAAAAGCCCCTGCACCAGCTTGGTCTGAGATTGTTGAACATGCAGAAGGGGGAGAAAAATTTCACACCAGCTTTGAATTTGCCTGGTTTCTCTGCATCTGTGCACCACGGGTTTTGTCCTGAAGGATCTCACTGGATTTAGCCCTCTAGCCGGAGTTTGCTGCTCTCAGGGGAGCAGGGGAGAACAGCCCATGCTCCCCACAGAGCCTCTTCCCACGAGGGAGAGGAAGAGGGTTGTCTTCGCTCCACCCAACCACCAAATCCCCTGGAACAGCCCAGGGCAAAGCCCGGGCAGAGCTCTGCGCTGGTACATGTGTAACCAGGAGAGCACAGAAGCAGTCGGGACTGTTGGGCACATCCCTCCGGCTGCAACGCTGTGTTGCGCATTCATGCCGTGATTTACTCAACATCTGCCAGGGCAGGGGAGAACATCCATCCTGCTCATGGGTTCATTAATGTTTCAGGTTATGTTACCGCAGGTAAAGGTTTGCATTCAAGAAATATTTTTGATTATTTGCCCTATTGGCTGCTGAACGGATATTATCCCTGAGAAAAGTTCAATAAACCTTGGTAACATTACGCGTATCCCATAAACACAGCAAAATGCTATTTCCGAAAATCTTGGCGCAGCCCCTCGGAGGAGCATACCAAACTTGTGTTTCGCAAAAAAAAGCCCATACACAGGCTGACGAAATCCCGTGTTGCAGCGCACAACAACAAAACCATAATTCAGCCGCGGTGTCGAGCAGAAGCAGGAGGCAACCCTGCCCTGGTGACTCCCGTCCCTGCTGGCTTCAGAAGTGTCTTCCCTCCCTGTCCATAGTATTTCCATTGTCCGTAGAATATAGCAGCTATTCTTTTATTTGCATTATTATTAATAATAATTTTTGCAGCAGCAGTTTCTTTGGAGCATTATTATAAGTGATGTCCTAACAGAGATGCTCAACCCTTTTACTGAAGGATATTTACTGTGAAAGGACCCGCAGCTTATTTTATCCCCTGGCAGTTGTTTCAAGGACATTCAGTGATTACTGAATCCGTTTCTCTAAAATAAATAGGAAACTTTTTGCTGTTCCCTTCACCTTCAGTCACGAGGAGTTACTGTAGCACTTGTAGCACCACCACAGATTTATAGGGCAGACAAACATCATAAAACAATCCGGAATAAGTTCATCTTTGAATGGGTTTCAGACCACAAAAATTTTGAACTCTTACTGTGCTAGCGGCTCAGGCGACTAGCAGGGTTTGGGTTTTTTTTTTCTTTTAAAAGCTTGTTCAAAATTAAAGGCATTTTTATGCCAATTTAAATAGGGAGTTGAAGATAAAATTCCAGCCAAAATATGCTACGTCTCTCTATTCCCCAAAATAGGTTGGTTATTCTAACTGAAAAGGCTACGTGTTGAACAAGATGGACTTGTGAGGAGAATACTTTTTCCCTCTACCAGACTAAACATTTAAATACAGTGAAGTTGTTTTCATATAAATTCCTGTTAAAGATTAATGCTAAGAGAAAAGATAATCTTATAGTGCACCAGAGGGTGAAATGCAATCCTCTGTAAGGAGGAATGTTTTGGAATTATTATTTTTGGGGGTATATCTTATTAAAATGTTACTTTGCTTTAGAGGTAGTTTTCCAGGGATATTGCAAATTTTTATCAGGAGCTGCATAACTTGAGGAAAAATATGTTAGAACCACGTGCTCTTGTAGGGCTGTGCTTATGTGGTTGGTTTTGGTGTTTTTTTTCCAGATTTGTATTCAGATAGCAGCATTTGGGGAAACGCTGGGCAAGGGAACAAGTTAGAGAAAAGTTGCAGATAATGAAGAAGACACACTTGTACCTCAGGGTAATAATAAAAAAAAAAGAATTGTATTAAAAAAAAGAAAAAGAAATCTTATCATTCTGGTTCACTACCTGATCCTCTACAGTTTGTTGGCTGAATTATAACCACGGCTTTTGCCGGAGGCAGAAACCATCCCTCTCCCTGCAGGGAGCAAAATTTTGGCTGGGGCTGCGGGGACTCAGGGGGCTCCTGCCTCCGGCTGAGGGTCGGGTTCCATATGGGGAGCTGGAGGAAGGGCCTGGGGGCTACCGGGGGCTGTCTGTAAATGTACAGGTGCTTCTGGCTGCCAGGGGCCCTTCCTGGAAACGGTGCTTCGTATTGCATCCTCGCCCGCAGTGGGTGGTTCACACCGAGACATCTACTCCTTGCAGAGCCTTTCTTCCCAAAGCGGGGGCTCCGCGAGGAAAACCAGCGTCGCTTCTTGGCTGCCAAAAGGGAAGCGCTGCCGCCTGTCCCCCTACGGCTTCCCGGTCACGGCTGGATGGGTGAGGAGGACTTTGCTGCTCTGCTCCTGCCCCAGCCCCTTCTGCTTCCCTTAACCCTGAGCTTTAAAGGGAGAATGATGCCAAGAAGTTTATGCAAACATGGCCATGACCCCAGCATTGAAGCTGGAAAGATTTTTGGGGGCGGCTCTCTGCCCTCCTGGGGCTCGTCAAAGCCGCGGTGGGTTGCAGCGGAGCTGCTGGATGTCCCGGGACACCCAGGGTTGTGTTGTGATTGGGGTGGTGAGGAAGGTCTCGGGGTCCCGAGCCAAAGCTTTAGCTGCTTTCGCATTGGCAGAGTGTTTTTTGGTCTCATTCTGCCCATCTTCAGGTGTCTCTGTAAGCCAAGTGTTCACATTTTCTTGAGGGAGGAAAGGGTGCGAGGGCATTTCACAACTCTTTTCCAAGAAAATAAAGCTTTCACTGTTCCCTCTCCCCCCAGCAAGTCTTGGAGCCATGTATCACTGGGCTGAGATGGTTTAGGAAGCACTTCCAAGGGTGCTTTGCTGGGGCATGTCTCCTGGAGCAGGAGGTGAAGCAGATGCTCTGGTCGGATGCTCGGCGAGGGCGGGCGCTCTTGGTCCGATCTCACAGGGTTAGCGCCGGAGAAGGCTGCTGGAAAGTTGGTTTTTGCTGGTTTCCCTGCCGTGGGGGTGTTTGTGAGGCTTCACCGTGATCATTTTGTTGCTGTGGAGTTTTGGGGGCTGAGGGAAGTGTCTTCTGCCACTTTTTTGTTTCTTTTTATTTCTTTAATAGACAGTATTTCTCCCCAAACATTGCATTAATAAACAAGCCAACTGTGGGGCTGGAGGAGGTGCAGCAGAGACAGCTTTCAAACAGTGTTTGTTTTGTCAAATAAAAACATTTTCTTCCTCAAAATAAGGGAAAAAATTGAAAACCATATATTTAGACTATGGTGAAGATACTTTTCATGATCTGTGGCCAACAGGAACAAAACATTAACTCATCTCTTTTCAACAAGTTGATTCAAATTTTAACTCTTGCGAAGTTAGCTTCTCTGTACACAAAAAAAAAAAAAAAAAGGAGAGATGTTTCTAAACATATAAATAAAAATGAAACTTGGCTCCTTTGCTAATGTTAAACACTACTTAACAGTAAAAGGAGACTTAAATAACTCTAATTATCCTTAGTGTTCTATTAATTGTTCTCTTTGAATGTTTTTTTTTTTAAATTTTTAAATCTCATAGTACTCTGACCAGGTAACTAACACTGGATATTACTTCGAATGCAAATATTGCACACAAAAAATAGCGAGTCATTTGTGTATGACTGAAGGTTAATCAAGCTTTAACTTTTACACTTCTTGACTTGTGACTCCCCTAAGTATGTGACCTTAGTGTTTCATTAACACTATTTTTTTATTATTTTATTGCCTACTTGCCTACTCTTTAAAGCTATTAAATTGAAACTGTAATGGAAGAGTTAAAACCTGACTCTTGGGAAGTCCGTGTGCTATTTCTTTCCGCCGACACCGTGATCAGAAAGTATTTTGACTATGTGGGAGCCCAGGATTTTTCCCCCTCTTTAGGGCTGGGATTCTCACATTTACTAAATCTTGAGGTGCTGGCCTTTGCCTGTGTGTGTATCTGTGCTCCCAGCTCTGTGTGCCCCAGCCCTGCCTTGGCTGAGCTGCAGCGTTAGCCCTCCTTTGTTGCCATCTTTGACTTCAGCCTCTGTGTTTATGCCGGAAAGGGCTTACAGGGAAGGGGTTGCATCAAGGGGAAGGGAAAGGCTGCAGGAGAGTGTTCATTTTTCCTGGGATTCGTGCCATAGTCTTCGATCCCCCTGCAAGTTTGAGAAATGAAGTCCAGGAGGTGGATTCCTGTCTAACACTGTCCTGGACACCAGAATTCGGTGACTTTAAATAAGGACTTTAGCTCAACAGACATCACCGGGCAGGAACAGGCACTCTTTGCTGGTTAAGAAGGATGTAAACTCTAAAAATAAGCACACATGGCTTAGGGTGTCCTAATACCACCACGAAGTGAAGATTCGGTCCCGCTGCCAGAGCAGTCAGTCTCGTGAACCATCAGCGTGATTTTCTGCAATACCTCTGTTTCACTCAGTTTCTCCTCTGTGCCCAACCTGGCATGAGATACGAGATGCAGGAAGTTTAATATAACTTTCCAAGTTAATTAGTGTATTCTGCAGCCTCCTCTTTGATCAAAGCCTTGCATCAGTGGCCCATCCTTACAGGATGGATAGGACAGATAGGATCCTAATAATATCCTGTCTCTCCTTGTCGCAGCAGCTGAGCTGCTGATACATTTCTTGGGTGGGATCTAGTTTAGCAGGTTGGGGGTTTTTTTCAGGTTTGGTTGTGTTGCTTGTTTGGTTTTAGCCCAGCAAGGGTTTACAATACCCAATTTGGGCCCCAAAGGGTTTACAAAAGGCCCAATTTGCTTTCTAGGTCCTGAGTTCCCTTTTCCCATCTGGTCCAAGATCATTTGTGCTGGAGGCAGAGTTGAAAACTTTGAATATGCACCGTAGACCATGTCTAAACCTAGATATGAAGAAACTCAAGCAACTGCTAAAATATCTTAGGCCAAAGAGGGTGCTTGAGGGAACATGCTTCACCCTGTCCCATGGATACAGCAGGTATCTCCCAGGATGAATTTAGGGTTGTAACAAATGGTTTCATGCCAGAAGAGTTGGGGAGTGCTGTTATGCCGATGGTGTGATGAGAAGTGATATGTTCCGGGGGTGGTATGAAGCAGACAAGGGTGGCGTTGGCATGTCCATCCTGCTGGAGTGGTCCCTTGGATGCAAGGGGAGCACCCTGTATGTGCTGCCACGGGGCCACCCATGACGGGGCTCACCCACAGCAGCGTGGACATGGGCTGCTCAGGCTTGAGATGTGGTGGCTGCACTGGGGGAAGGGCCAGGACCCGCAGGCCCAGCGGGGCTCTATTACAATAGCCATCATTGAGCACTTTGCTCTTTTGCTCAGAGATTTGCAAAATCATTTCAGTCTCCTATGCCCTCACCTCAGCTTGTGTCCAGGGAAGAGGTGAAAATTACCTTTCCTGGGCATGTCAAATAACTAAAAAAAAAATGTGGAAAATAAATTTTTTTTTCTCCATTGAGCATCTGTCCAAAGATTTCCTCTTTTCATTGCTCTTTTTTCAAACCGGGGTAACTTTAAAATGCCACTGGTCATGTTTTTTGCTTTCTGCTCACGTCTATTGAAATACAACTCCAGCTTGTCTCTTATAAAGTGAAATAAATTGACATGTGTTGATTCCTCCTCTTCCTCCCCTCTAACCCATCCTCCTCTGTGTGATTGCAGTGCTTGGCTGGGAGCCTCGGGCTCGTCCCAGGGCGCTGGGAAGATTACAACAATATCGCAATTCCTTTTTGTGTAAAATTTATCTTTGCAAAGTTTTTTCCCTCCATTTCTTGGCGTATGGTGTCTACTACTTCAAATGTAGGTGTATTTCCCCCTGTTTGAGGAATAAATGCTAAGGAATAAGCATTGCATATGTATTTGACTTTTCTTTCCCCCCTGTTGCAATATAAACTGAAATTAGAACTTTCATCTCATGAAATAATCTGTTAATTTAAAGGCCAATTTATCATTGTATCAAAAGGGTAATTTCAGAGGAATTAGACTTGAACCACCTGATTCATTTTTTTCTGATTTTTAGTGTGGGATGAATAGTCCTGGATATTGCAGTAATACACCACCATGGCTAGCAGTGATTTTGAGCTGTTTCTCACTGAAACATTCCAGTTCTTACTAGGAAATATCAATAGCAGCAAAGAAAGTGGCATTTTTTTCAGGACCCAGCCACTTTTCTCTGGTGAGATTGCTGTGTGCTGTGGCACTCAGTGTGGAAACAACTGTCATCCTGGAGGCAGGGTAAGGGATCAGACCTGCTCACGCTGCCCAGCAAACACTGCCCGTTTGGTCACTGGGTCTGATGTGTCTGGGTAACCTAGAAATGAAAGGCTCCTTAGCTAGTTTCCTAGGAGGTAGATCTTGCTTTTGCTGTATATTTATTGAATCTGTTCTCTGGCTGGGAGGCTGGACAAGCCTCTGTTTTTGTTTTTTTGCAATCACAGCTTGGCAGAGAATGTGCTGCTGCTGCTGAGGTTACCACCAACTCCCCACCCCAGAGAAAGGCTCTGGTTTTATCCAGCACTGTCTGGGACTCCTGAGCAAAGACGCAGCAGCAGCAGCAGCTCAATTAGTTCATTACACCTTTTGGCAAACCAGTTGAGCTGTTCGTAGGAAACCTCAGTGCCTGCTGCTGCTTTTTGTGGTGCTCGTTTTGCATTTTTCTCATCCGTGAACATTATAAGACACGCAATTCCCAATGTCAGTGAAGCTCAGGTGCTTTCCTCTAAACCCATTTTGAGGCAAACCAGACAAACAGAAACCAATAATTTATCTCAAGAAAAGTTAAAGCAATGACTTTCCAGGTCTACATGGCCTTGTGCTGAGCCAGACTGGCCACCCAAGAGACACCAGGTCTACCCAGGGGATTGCAAGCTTTAATCTACCATTGCTCTTCCATTAATAATCTTTTGGAAAGGCTGTTCCCAATTAAAAAAGGCTTCCTTTTGGTTCAAGCTCAGGTATTACTTGTTGGGAGCACCTGCCTGGATAAATGAAATAGACATTTTTGCTGTGGGCAAGCTGAAGTTTTGCAGCTGCTCGTGAACTGCTCTGGCCAAGATTGAGCAGCTCTGGCCTGAAGGAGAAAGCGTCTAGATGTAAATGCAAATAAAAGCAATCAGATCAGATTCATTTCTCCTCTGCCAGGTTGGGGCAATTGTATCTTGGAAGAAGTCTTTCCCTGAGCAGAAACACCATGTGCCTCCAGGGAAAAGAGTGAATGTGCACGGTGGGATTCACTACGCAAACAGGTGTGATATGGCAGAGGAATAAAAAATACGGGTTTAGTGTGAAATGCTGGTTTAGTGTGAGTTTGACCTCCTTCTTAAATAAAAGAAATCACAAGTGTTATAGAGTGGGCAGCAGCCTTCTTAATATACTCCTAGAAACCAGTGAGGTGACAACACAGCATATGCCCTAAGTATTGAAACATGCCGTGTTCAATTTTCACCATTTTCTCTCCAGATAGAGAAGTTAAACATATCCCTTACCTCAAATGACCTTTGCAGGAGGCTGAATCATTTGCATTTTGATGCACTGGCATTTTCTAAAGCAAAGAGACACGAGAATTTTTTATCACCTTCAACAACTGTGTTGCCAGGGGCAACGCTCATAAATCTGCTTACCAGCATCAATCTCTGCATGCAGCAGAGGGCGGTGTTTGTGTGTGAAAAAATGCATATTTATAGAAAAAATTATAAAATCTCTCTTGGACCCTGGGCAAAATTTGGGGTCTGAGACTCTCGTACTGCTAATAGCCATAGTAACAGTATCAATCAAATTCACATTTTGATTTGTTTGCATCTGACCATGTGTGATTGGGAGAATGCTGGTAGTGTATTTTAATTTATACTGGATAATCCCTGTCCCAAAGGGCTTGTGATTTAAAAATATACCTCCTGATGCATTGCTGCTGTCTTCCTTGATAACACAGCCTTCCCTGGCTCCAAATCCGAGGATACTGTCTCCCCTGTTCTAAAAGGAAAACTCTGCGAGGAAAAATAACCCATTAAATACTTGATATGGTTGTTTAGGTGAGAAAAGAGAAGTGCAGTAAAAATCTTGCCCTCCATTTCCTTAGCTGAACTTTTTCAGTGCCGGCCATCCAGCTTCAACCTACTGTTAGATTGTGCTCTGCCAACAGAGCTGTTGGTTTTCTATTAACATAGACATAAAAGTTATTTAATTTTTGGTGTCCATTTTAAAGTGAGAATGAGACAGCCGTGCTGTGTTTTGGAGGACCCCCTGAGTCCTACTCTGGCACTCACTAACATTTTGTGAGATTTTCAGGACATTTTGTCGGGGCTTTCACTTCCACCAACTTTACAAGGATGAGGCTGATGGTTCCCGATGTTTCAAGGCATTGTGTACCTGCAGCCCAGAAAGCCAACTGCATCCTGGGCTGCATCAAAAGAAGTGTGGGGAGCAGGGCGAGGGAAGTGAATCCCTCTGTGAGACCCTGCTTGGAGTATTGGGTCCAGCTCTGGAGCCCTCAGCACAAAAAGGACATGGACCTGTTGGATCAGGTCCAGAGGAGGCCCCGGAGATGCTGGGGGGGCTGGAACCCCTCTGCTGTGGGGACAGGCTGAGAGAGCTGGGGGGGGTCAGCCTGGAGAAGAGAAGGCTCCGGGGAGACCTTGGAACCCCTTCCAGCCTATAGGGGAGATGGGCACAGACTCTGGATCAGTGTAATGATAGGATGAGGTGTAATGGATTTAAATTGAAAGAATGGAGATTTAGATTAGTTATTAGGGAGAAATTCTTTGCTGTGAGGGGGGTGAGCCCCTGGCGCAGGTTGCCCAGAGAAGCTGTGGCTGCCCCATCCCTGGAGGGGTTCAAGGCCAGGTTGGACGGGGCTTGGAGCAACCTGGGCTGGTGGGAGGTGTCCCTGCCCAGGGCAGGGGGGGGCACTAGGGGGGGTTTAAGGTACCTTACAACCCAAACCATTCTATGATTCTATGATTATTGTGCAGAAAAGCGGAGTGATGCCCACCGAGGGTCGGTGGGTGCTACAGCAGCTCACAATCCCTGGACATTTCTCTGTCAGATGCTGCTGGGAGCCTGGGAAGGGAGGTAGCAGCTAGACTCTTAAATTTTATGTTTCTGCATTTAAAAGGAAACTCTCTGACAAATCAGACAAGAAAATGACATGTTGCAAGAAATAGTGAAGCCACTGGTAGGCTGATGGTGTCCCTATTTAACTTGGTAGCAGGTTTTTTTTTTTTTTTTTGGTTTGGTTTTGTAAGGGGAAAAAAAATTGTCCTGCGTCTTACAGAGAAAAACAGCAGGAGCGAGCTGCCCTGCAGACAGATGTTCAGTGAAGAACTCCCCTTGTCACACAGTCACTTTGGAATATGTTTTATGCAGACTTAATTAACATGAAATCTCTTATTAAGAGGAAAGTCTGAACCTCCACCTGATACCTTGCTTTCAGACTGCGCTTCAGCTAGGGAACTGATAATGGCTGATGTGTAGGGATTTAGCTGGCTTTTGTAACATCCTTTCAGCACAGATCCTGGCCCTGTTACAGACCCATATCTATGGGATGGGTCCCCGAGGGACAGGACCAGAGCACAGAGGTTTTGCCTTGTGGCTACGTGCAGTAAACTCGGTAGTTAGCTGTAACCTACAACAGCAATGTGAGCTCACTATCTATTTTTTGTTGAGTAAACATCTTGAATAACTTCATTATGTTAAGTGGGAACCCTTATAGTTATGTGGTGTTTTGGTTTTAAATAAACTTACTTGAATGAAAGGGCAGAAGGTGGTGGGGTGATAAATAGGGTACCAGGAAAACCAAAACCTTCTTAGAATAAGGAGGGGGAAAACCATAAGGGGGAAAAAAGAATAAAACCAGTAGCTAAAGTTCTGAATGGTCTATAAATAGCAATAAAGTCAGATTGGAGAGTCAAGTACCAAATGGACTTTCACTGCCACTGACAATTAACCTCTTGCAGTGTCCTTGGCCATGGAAGGAACTTCACAATACACTAAATAAGCTTTTCTCTGTCTATAAATACACGCTGACTTGTGTGGTTTGGCTGTCCGGACATCGGGTGTCGATGCAGCCTGTGGGGCAGGAGTCCGGGCTTTTCATTCTGGTACCCTGTGGTCTCTGAAAGATGCGAGAGACGTCAGCCCCACTGGTGTCAGAGCCAAAGGATGCGCAAGTGGGGCCAGGGCCAGTAAAAGCTGCTGAAAGCAAAGATGGGCTCTGCCGTTTTTCCAGAAAGGTCTGCAAATGCAGGTGTATATTGAGAAGATCAGGTTTTCTCAATGGCCTGAACTTCATGCTGTTTGGGGGGAGATGGAAACACAGCTCAGCCAGTGGCCTGGGCGAGCAGATTATTCTGATTTAAGTTCAGACTCTTGCATGGGAAAATCAGGGATGTGAGGGACAAGGCAGTGAGAGCTCAAGTTATTCCTGGATATTAAGAACCCCTCCTATATAAACATCACGTAGGATCTGCCGGTATAACCCCTTGAAGGTGCCTGTTGGTTTAACTGGGAGGTCTCCCAGAGCCAGGTCACTCAGCATCACACGGCTGAGGGAAGCAGCCTGTCCTGCCTTATCCACCCATCACCACTGCAGCTGTAACAGACTTCACACTTTAATATGTATTTATCACTTTTTTTTCCCCTTTTTTAATAACTGCACCTGCAAGGAAGTTATTTCGTATGTTCAGCCCTGATCTGCCGTCAGCTGCAGTGACGCAGCGCTGGGGCACAGTGACTGCAGGGCTAGACCCCGGTCCTTGTTGAGGTCTCACCTGAAGGCTGGTGAGATGTGTTTAACCCTCCCCCGTGTGCTCCCCGCTCCCTCTGACCAAAGTGTGACTTGTGTGACACGGTACCGGCTGATGCACGTGTGCCATGGTCTGTCCCCGAGGAGAAGTGTCTTTGAGAGTTTCTCTCGCACCTCTTCTTCTCTCAGGACACTTCTGTCATGAAAGGACTGGGGAGCCATCAGCTGACGGCGAATGTTGGTGGTACACGTTGAATGTGGTTGTATCCCCTAAGGGGTTCTGATGTCCTTTCTCAGAAAAATAATAGTCCTGTGTGGTTCTTTCGGTCTGTGAGAACAAACTTGTGCTGAATGATCTGAAATGCGCACTATCCCCATTTCTCCGGCACCTTCCTGCAGAGTCCAGCCTCTGAAGGTCAGGACAGAGATGTGCCTGTAGGACATCCAGGATGAAACCTTCCCTGCAGCTGGCTACAGATCCTACTGAAATGCTCACAGGGACTGGCTTATCACGTTCATTTATTGACTTCTTCTTTCTAAAAGGCTTTTGAGCAATTGAGGAAGTGATAACTGACGCTTGGATTTCACTTCCTATATCATGCAGACTTCCACTAAAGTCCTCAAAAACTCCTCTCTTTTTTTTTATATCTTTTTTTTTTTTTAATTTAATGAAAAACGTAAAGTCATTTTATTTAAGCGTAGTTACATACAGAAACTTAGGGCAAAATCATATGACAGTATAGTATGCATATTGAAAAAGGATATGAAGTGTTATTGGAAACTCCCATGGAAAAAACATGAGTTAATTTTATAAGTCGCAGGTGGCATATTTTATTAAAGGATGTCATAATCTCTGAATAACTCATAGAAAACCTAAACCAATTGCTACACTTCACAGCTGCTTAATTTCTTCCACCTTGCTGACACGTGATTAGGAAGGGGCATGTGAGAAACTACCAAATACCACTTGTGCAAACTAGCGGAGATTTTTGGTGAGAATCTTTAACCAAAGGGTCTTCAGTTCACGTAAATTAAACTGAAAACCATTTTGGATGCATCCTTTTTTATATCTTTTCTTAGTGAATGGCCACGGCATAATAAAGGCTTAATCTTCAGGCTGACCTTCCTGAATCATAAAGCAGAATATCTGCTCTATGGAGGGACAGGCTGAATATGTTCAGTTCCATGGAGAGCAAGCTGCCGGGGCAGGAAGGTCTGTTTTCTGTAATTTTAAGGAATATATTTCAAATCTGTCTGGCATTTCACGGAATCTAGCTGCTGGAGGTCAGTGAGAGCCATTTCCCATGTGAATCCCCCAGTGCCTGACAGGATGTGAGTTCACCCCTTTGCTCTAGAAGGTCTCTTCCCACCAGGTATTTGCCCATTTTGCACTGGAAGAGGAGGAACACCATCCCCTTTACTCTCCGAACAAATTTGTTTGAATTGGTCAATCAGTTTATAACTCATAAGGAAGGGAGAGCTGTGCAGCCAAGTGATCACACCAACTCACGGAGCACCTACTCCTTGCTCCATTAAGAAGCATTTTCTGCCATTAGGCTAAAATACCGCTACCACAAAAACATTCACAAACATGCAATACGAAGATTATTTTAAAGTTAATTTTATCATCAGTATGTAAACCTTAGTTGGTTTTATTTTTTGGTTTGAAATTTTTTATTGGGGTTGGGTTTGGTTGGTTTTTTTTTAAATTATTTTATTGTTTTAAATATGCTCACTTGCAGCCCAGAAAGCCAACCACATCCTGGGCTGCATCAAAAGAAGCGTGGCTGGTAGGGCAAGGGGGGGGGGTTCTGTCCCTCTGCTCTGCTCTGGTGAGACCCCACCTGGAGCACTGCGTCCAGATCTGGAGCCCTCAGCACAAGAAGGACACGGAGCTGTTGGAATGAGTACAGAGAAGGGCCACAAAGATGATCCAAGGGCTGGAGCCCCTCTGCTGTGGGGACAGGCTGAGAGAGCTGGGGGGGTTCATCCTGGAGAAGAGAAGGCTCCGGGGAGACCTTCCAGCCCCTTCCAGTCCCTAAAAGGGGGCTACAGGAAGGATGGGGAAGGACTCTGGATCAGGGATTGTAATGATAGGACATGGGGTAATGGCCTCAAATTGAAAGAGGGTAGATTTAGATTGGATATCAGGAAGAAATTCTTTACTATGAGGATGATGAGGCACTGGCCCAGTTTGCCCAGAGAAGCTGTGGCTGCCCCATCCCTGGAGGGGTTCAAGGCCAGGTTGGACGGGGCTTGGAGCAGCCTGGGCTGGTGGGAGGTGTCCCTGCCCAGGGCAGGGGGTGGGAACTCAATGCTCTTTAAGGTCCCTTCCAACCTGAACCATTCTGTGATTCTGTGCGTGTGTGATTCTGTAAATATGTTATAGATAACTTTCATTATCAGTTTAAGACGTGGTCAGTGTAAGAAGGAGTCTCTGTATGCCCTGACTGGCAACCTCTGAAACAGTGAGATGGACACTGAGCAGCTGGAAGAGGCAATACCTTGAGTCTCAGTTAATATTATTTAGGCCTTACAAGTCACTGCTCAGTGAGAAACCTCTACTTTCATTGCTGATGGAATCAAATGACCAAATGTTATCACTGTAGTCACCTGGTATTCTTCTTTCTTTTGAAATATGTTACTGATTCATTAAACACACATGCTGCCTAAGATCTTAATAGTTCTTCAAAATCAAACTGATTTGGGAATTAAGAGTTCCTGCTCTCTCTTGGATATCTTGTGTATGAGCTTCTCCCTTTCCTCTTCTTCTACCACCCCAGGTCAGCATCGCTGCAAGAAGTTAATAAATCTCTCTTACAAGGCACTAACGCTTTCCTGATTGGTTTTTGAATGAGGTACTACATGCATATGGTATGTTAACCTTGAAGTCCAGCATTGACACCTCATTATTTTCAGCCTCCTTGAGCAGTTTTCAGGGGCATCCTGTACCTGAAAATCCTCGCTCTTTTCTTTCTGCAAAGGAGGAGCACAAGCCTGCTGCAGGTAACAAGTTAATTCATTGGAAGGGCACGTAAAGAGAACATTAAATTAATTTTTCTAAATAAATAAGACCATGTAATGATTTTTATGGTCTTGTTCGTTGTCCTTGAATTCTAGGAATTGGCCATATGGAGGTGTTTTTTCTAAAAATATTAGGGCTCAGAAGTGAATTCTAGTGCCTGGAAGCGGTGGTGTGTAGGAAAAAACCTGAGAGGCACAGGGTCATCCTGGTTCCTTCCAAATGCTCTCGGATGCTGTTGGATGGGACTCTCATCCTGTAACCCTGGTTTGTGCTCCTGCATGATGCAACCCTACCGCTCCTCTTAGGCCTGGCATCTCCGGCACCACAGCCACCGTGCCCTCATCCCGCGTCTTTCTGGGGGGTAGAGAAGCCAAAAATATGAACAATGCAGTCTCAGAGAAAATGCAACATTATATAAATAAAAAAGTCCTTTTACATGATTTGGGGGTTTACAGCCCTTTGGGGTGACCATGAGTAGTCTTCTCCTACAACTAGAGCTGTGTCTTGTCCCAGGACAGAGGTGCAGACACCCATCCCACCAGGACAGGGACTCTGAAAACTAATAAAGGCTGAGTCTTTCCTTATAAAAAACCCCCAACCAAAACGATGCACATAAACCTGTTTTGTTTGGGGTTTTTTGTTTTCGCTTTTAACACAGGTTATTCTGAAGGACAGAGCTTTAAGAAAGGCACAAGAGCTGGTTTGCCAAAGCTTTCGGTGACGAGGTGTGAGCTGGTCATCTGGAGCCAAAGGCGGTGTAGGAAAACCTTCTGGTTCTCAGCACAACCAGCAGGATTTGCGTGGTTTTGCTACAATATTGCTAAAAATTGTTACAAATAACACTGGGTTATTTGTAAACTGCTTGTTCCGGGGTGGCGTTCCTCAGTGGCAGTCCTGGGTCATGAGCGAGGATTCTCACTGTTTTTCTTGGGATTCTGGCAAGCAGTGGCTACTTCCATCCTTCTTTTTTTTTTCCCCCCCTTGCTCCTTCAGCTGCCTCAAACAATCCTCCCCTAGAGGCACAGAAAAGCACACCTTTAGAGAAGGTTCTAGCACCCAGCTGGGTACTCACAGGTCTCATGAGCTGCCATGCAGGTATTGCCACCTGGGTCTCCTCTGTTCTCATCTTCACTGGAAGTTTGCTGAAGTTATAAAAGTGACAGAACATGGAGGAATGACAGCTTTGTGTGTTTCCAGGTTGAAATGTGTCAAACTAAAGCCAGGTCTAATTTTAACAGGTCAAAAATAAACTTTGGGTAGGACATTAGGCTTTTTCTTGTGGTTTTATATTTATTTTTTTATTTATTTATTTTTTAAAGATCATCAGTGAGGTTTTAGAGTGATCCTCTAGCAGGAGCAAGGGAAGGAAAAAACTTTGTAGTTGCCCACGATAGCAAAGTACTAGACCTCACAGCCCAGGAAAGTCCCCTCAAGCCTTATACTCAGAAAGAAACCAAAGTCCTTGAAGGGAGGCTTTTCTTGGCAGCTTTGTAGGAGCTGTGAATGTATTGAGAAAATCCTGAGTGATTTATTTCTCTCGTAGTACTACTATTTGCTGTTTGAATCAAGAGAACAGTCTTCCTGCTGCTTGAGCTGCAATCCAGCATCATTAATAAATAGCACTGGTAAGAAAGTGAAGTGGGTAAATTGTCAGCTCCCCTTTGGAAGCTGCCCTGATTAGAATATCCATTAGTATAAATTGTATTTTTATGGTTAACCCACCGGGCTAAATATGAAACTGCATTAAGCTATTATACTCTTTGTAGCCACTAAATGGAATTACCTGGTGCATCTGTTTAGTAAACTCTGAAACCTGAAGAGTTTGGCAATCATTATTATTTATTTTGTGCTTTTTAAATCTTTCCTTTGACTAATATACAGGCTCTGTTGGGCTTTGGTTCACAGCATTATACCTCTCTGCATTTAAACATAGTTGCAGAGTGCTGAAAATTGGATGTTAAGAAAATTGCCTTTTTAACTTTGCAGTGTGCATACCATAATTCGTTTTTACTCCGTATGCTCTAGTGCCAGAAGATTTGGAACCCTTTTTTTGTTTATATGAAAGATGATCCGTTTAAAATGGGTGAAAACTGCATTTCAAATTTTCCTGCCTGTTCAGATCAATGCTGACAGCTTAGCTTACATCGAATGATTTAATGCATTCCTCCACCTGCTAACCAAGAGAACGACTTGACCCTAAAAAATCTGTGCGTGGTGAAAAAAAAAAACCAAACCCACTTTAAATCTCTTTCTGACTCACGGGGAAAGTGTGTTTCTCGTTAGTGCTTAGGGACATGCTTATATCAAGGTAGTGGAGAGCCCTGAGCTGGTTTTGCTGGTGTGGATGGGAGTGTGGTGCAGAGCAGCTGGTCTAGACTGGGAAGGTGAGTTAATCCCTTTGGTTTTACTCCTGCCCTGGTGTGCAAAGCCTTTGAAATGCTTTGGGTGTTTGTGGAGTGAGGTCTCCTCTGCCTTTGCTCTGTCTGCACTGGAGTTCCTTGCATAGTGTAGACGTGGAGATGTCCCAACCTCTTTATGCTCTGCCCTGTGTTTTCTGTCTCTTCGTGCTCACGGCGTTGTTCCTCCTGCTGCTCTCTCCTCTCTGTTTTCAGGCTATGAAAGGCATCAGCTCTTGCAACTTCTTTAGTGACTTGTGCAACGTTTTCTGAAATTCTCAGCTCCTGTAAGCGTGTGACTGTGGGGAATATCAGCTTGGAGAAATACCGTACTTGGGTTTTTCCATAACCTCGAGGGCAAGAGCTTACTGGCCTGGCTCGGGGTACTCTCAGGGCTCTGAAGCTGTGAGGAAACAGAACCAAAGGCTTTTTGAAGTTTTCTATTTCCTGACTGCTTGGGCTTGGTAGCCCCAGAGCGTCATTCCCACCTCCATCTGCTCTCCTTGTTTCCTACACTGTTCTGGTTCCTTCTCTAGACCCATGGAGCATCTCATCAGCTGAGGAGCTGGTGGGAGCAGGGCATCCTTTACTACCCAAGCTTGTGCATGATCGCTTTTCCTTGTGCAGTGGTCTGGTGGGGTTTTTCTTGAGCTTATAAGCACAGGTAGGTGCTGTGCTGGTGAAATCTGGAGTGAAGGTGCCTATCTGTGTCTTTGTTCCCTGCCCAGTGACTGGGAAGCAGGAGTAGGCATGGTCTCTGCTGGAAGTGGCACGAGGGAGAGCTCAGGGCTTGCAGCCACGTTCCTGCTGTTGATGCTACGGCAGGAAGCGAAAACAGCCGCATCGGATCCGTCTTAGCCTGAAATTCCCAGATGCCAGCAACTTCTTGAGATATTCACAACTACTAAATTTGCACTAAAAACAAACAAAAATGCTGACAACCAGAGGATGCTGATTTCACTGCTTAAAACAGTTTTACTCTTTTTTTCCTCCCTCCTCCTAAAGAGCTACGCTTGATGCCGAGAGTTAGATCAGTCTGACTCCTGAATCATCACTCGCATTGTCACCCACACCAGCTGCAGAACTCCATGCTGTTGATGATCCTTAGCCAGTTTATATTTGCTTTTCTTTGAGCTTGCAAGGCTGGAAGGGAGAACAACGGAACCTTTACCCTTCAGACCGCGAGGTTATCCTGCCCACGACTTGAATTTGAAGTTTCATATTTCTGCTTTTAATTGGGTGTCTTTTCAAACTACAGCCCCATTTCAGCTTTGTGTTCGACCCTTTGTGCTTCATGCTAGAGGTGACAGGACAGGTTTGGCTCAGATAAATACCATGGGAAGTCAGGAATGGGCTAGGAAATGCAACCGAGCTGGCTTGTTTGTGGTCAAGTTGAACACTTGGCGTAAATCTAAGTTAATCTGTCCCTTAGACAGTTTAGGCATGTCACAAGAATAGCAGTTATGTAGCATGCAAATCAGTGATTAAAGATTCAAAACTGCAACAGCTGAAGTGACTTCAAGCTATAGGTCCAAGGCCCTGCTGAGGAAAGAATAAAACAATGTTCAGTGCCGACGTACTGGCACTTACAAACCTATTTGAAACATTTTCTACAGCAGAGTGGTGTTTTCTCCCGAGGTATGATTTTTTCTGAGAAAACTATCTTTTGCAGAGTAGGAATTTTTTGTATGGCTTGCCAGAATGACATTCATTTGCTCTTCATTTGATAAGCGATATTCCTCTTACCAGTTATTTTTTGATCTACTTAGAGATGGCTGCAGCCGTGCTTCAGGTGGCTAACAGGAACCTGTTGTAGAGAAACTGAAGGAAAAGAGGAGTAGGAGGGTTGTACTGTATTTAATAAAAAACAAAGAAAACATTATTCAGCAGTAAATGTCTTTTTTTTTGCTGCATCTGCCACTATTGAGAGGATCAGCTGCAGTCCAGTGTCTGTCACTACTAATAAACAGCATCGGCAGGAGAGGGTCTCTGGCTTGAATAGGGAGAGAACAGTCTAGAATATATGAGATAAATGTGGGTTTTTTTCCAGTTACCTTGGGCTGGTGAACTTCTTGATGTACTTAAATATATATATTTAAAAAAAACAAAAAACCAAAAAAACCCCAAACCAAATCCTCAAGCAGTCTCCCCTGGCAGTGGTTATTTCTGAGACACCATGGAGGACAGTCGCTGGGTAGGAAGTTTTACAGGCAGAGGAAAAGTGGCAATGGGGTGTATTTAGGGCTTTTATTTACGCTTAAAGGAGGTGCAGATGCACACGGGAATGTTAGTTTTCCAAACTTCTTGTCTTCTGCATATTGATGAAGCAATTACAAAATGGGCCCAACGTTCATTAGACAGAGGTATCTGCAAACTAATTACAGTTTCCTGTCAAGATGTGAGGGTGTGCGGCGTGGGGCTTTGTGACGTGGTCCTGCTCTAGTGACATCAACTATTTTAATGGATGAGAGAACACTTATTAAATTTGCAGATGGCATAAACCTGGGATGGGCTGCAAGGATATTAAAGGACAGGATTAGAACTCGGATTGAGGATGAGAAAGTAGACAAATTGGACTGTAATTCAATAAGGGCACAAATAAATTTCTAAATATAGACGGGACCCATCAGCGGCACACGTGCTAGGCTGGGACCTGCCTGGGGGACACCAGCGTGGGGCTGCTGTGGCGCGCATGGAGCAGCACAGGGCTTTGTGACGCATGGGGTCAACTTGCTCTGCTCGTCCTTGGGGGCAGTTTTTGGTAGCCCACAATTTAAATGAATGTGGAACGGGCAAGAGAGTGCTTAGAGAAAAGGAGCAGGAAGGATCGGAGGGCTGGGAAATTGGATTTGCAAAGGAAGATGGAGAATATTTAATGTACAATAAAGAGTTGTTTTGCACACACTATCAGTTTTTGAATTGGAAAAGGTTACTGCAAAGGGTGAGGAGATGCTGAGTGTGATCTGACCCTCATGGCAGGGTTTGAAATGGTGGCTGGATGTTGGAGATGTACTGTTTCTATACATCCTATTGCAGAAGTAGGAAGGCAGCTAATGCAAGAAACAGATGACAGAGAAGGGAAAGAAGTGTGTCCTCCTTATTTCTGTATTGCTTTTATTTGGAAAACTCACGTCTAATACCAAAGCTCTGGTGTGATTCTGAATGCATCGCTTAATGCCTCACCTTTTGATGTTGGATAAGGGTTGCTTTGTCCTGGCTAGTGAGGGCTGTATCCACTAGCCCTACACATGCCCCTTGGCCAGAGCCTGTTTTACAATCACACTGTCGTCGGTTTGCGTGTGTGCGGGAGATCTGCTCTTTCCTCCCAAACTGGTGAACAAATTCACAATTTAATACACGGGCCAGAATTTCCCGTCTGGAAAATGGAGATGATAACAGAAGGGAAAGAACAGAAATCCATTAATATTTTATAAAGCATTCAAACACCATAGCAATGAGCGCCATAGAAAAGCCTCTGAGGAAATAAACAAATTTCTGTCTTCAGAGCAGATGTTGAAATAATTATAGTAAATAAGGCACAAGGCCACACACTGAACAGCGAGAACAAAACGAGCTGTTGAATCTCTGCTCGATGCCTGCGCAGCAGCTCCTCGGTGCAGTGGGGGAGGCAGAGAGCCTGTGGAAAGAAAGAGTCATCTCAGGTTGCAGCAAAATTCTTATGTACAACAAGGTTTATTTAAATTTGGACAGAAGAACCAGGTTTGCACATTTCCAGGCTTTGGAAACCGTGAATTTGCCATCCAAATTGTGTAAAGCACACTGTAAAGTAGACTCCGGTGTGGGGAAAAACAGTGAGACTGTGAAGTTAAAATGGAATATTCTATTGGCTTTAAAAAGGAAATATCATCTGTAGCGGGAAAGATGGGAAGCATTTTGGCAATTAAAAAGATGGCATATATGTTCAGAATAGGCAGCTAATTGCTGGGTAATTTTTGTGCCCTGTGAAGTCCAGCTATGACATTTACAGCAGTATTGCAGTACCCATGGAAAAATTCTCGGACATCCAGACAGCATAAAATAATTATTGTTAAGGTGAAGGGTGTTAATCAAAAGATTATACTTGTGTCTCTAGGAACAGTTTGAATAAGCTTTGAATGTTTCTACTCTTTCCTTGCCCATCCTTCCTCGCTCCAAAATCCATCCTGCAGCGAAGACTAAGTAACGCCCTGTGCTGGCAGACTGGTTAAGGTGAGCCCTGGGTCCCTGCTCTCCTGCTGTGCTATAAATAGGAGCTTTTTTAATCAGAATTTTACCTGTTCTGCGATTCTAAAGCTTGCACAAGCTCTGTCCTAATGTGTGACAACTGTGTAACATTGCAAACGTTATGAGCTTATGATGGGGGGGACTGCAGAAAGCATGGCATTGAATACTAGGAGAGAAACTTGTTTCAAAATGTGACTATATTAATGGTTTGCGTTAGCAACTTATTTTCTAAGGTCCAGATGAAGGACTTGTATACTGAAATTCATAGAGTTGGTTAAGTTCACCCCTGCTTTGTTACTTAAAAATTTCTTCCGTCCCCAGCTAGTCATTCATATCGTTGAGGTGCACAGTTGGTTCCAGCAGGCCCCTGACAGAAAATGAAGCCATGAATTTCCAACTTGTAGCAATATTTTGCTCTGTATTGCATTTTCCGGGTAAGCGTTGTTCTGGTTTAGCAATGTTGCTTTTCTAAAGAGAGAAAAATACCTGGATGAGCAGCCCGGATGAGATATGCTTTCCTAGGGGTTTGAGTCCTTGGGTCTCTAAAGGGTTTGTGGTGCGTTGCAGTAACCTTCACGTAGGGTCCGTCATGTCCCTTACGAGGTGCCATGTGCTGGGGGTGACCTCACCCATGGTCTGCACGGTCACTTCATGCCCATGAGCCTATTGATGACACCGAGATAGAGCTATAACAGCTTTGCTCTTGCTGTTTTTTCCATGTGTCGAGGCAGCATTTGTCCACTTACATATACATAAACACTGCTTTTCACCAGGTTTTATGCCTTCCCTTTTGTAAGGGCATAATTCCCTGAGGTTTATACCCATATTTTGAATTTAACTGTAATTTGGATGTGCAGAAGTGTGATTGTATAAGCAATGTTTCCATAGGAAACCTGGCTAATAAACACTATTGCAATGTACTGCACTTCAAAAAAGCCACCAGAAGCACAAACCCACATTTTAATTTTGCCTTTCGCTGCTGTTGGAGGGACTAACTCAGCCACTGCGACGCGTACCCACATGTTGGGGCACGACGGTGCCTTGGGCTCCCAGGTTCTGCAAATGCCAAGTAATAACGAAGCGGAGGCGGCACTTTGAGATTTACCTCCTGGATATCTCTACTCCATAAACATAAAAATGCAGACACAGGCCAAAAAAATCAAAACCTCAGAAGTTCTATAATTAAAGCAGCACTAACCTAGCACTTGCTTACTGGGTGGATTTGGACCTGGTTCTCTGTGTTGCTGCCATTATGTGTGTATACATGCATATATAGATATGTGTGAATATATATCCTGGTAGGAAGGGTTTCCTTTCTCAGCACCTGCCCCCGTTCTGCTCAGCCCCCCCGTGCCATCGCTGCCGACTGCCTCAGCTGATGCCCAACTGCCTGCGCGGGAGGGATGAGGCTCGTGGCTCAGGTCCCAGCTGTCCCCGCATCAACCTCAGACCCTTCTCGTTATTTTAATGTGCTGAACTCCAGTGGTACATCTCTTCTCACAGGCCAACGCCTATTTGCCTTGTTAATCTGCATAAGAGTGGAGGAGGTGAGGGTCGTTCAACACCTCTCCCTGCTTTAGACCCAGGCTGACACCTTTGTCGTGGGGAAACCTTGTGGTTTGGCAACACAGACCTTCCCTCTGATCAACCGAAACTGCTTCTGAAAATGTTTCCCCGGTTCTTTAGCTTTGTCCATCTCTGTTTCCAACTGACTGAGATGTCAGCTTGTGGCTGATGAAATTTCCCTGCCGCTTTCTTCATTAGTACTTGAAGGACCTTTGAGCAGGGTAATAGGCTTACAGTACAGAACAGGTAATATCATAACAGGTAATATCATTCTGATAATTGCTCTTAATTCCGATTTCACTTGGCTTAGGGACATTGCATACAAATACCCCTGCAGATTTTCAATATTCGTCCCCTCTTTTAACCCACAAAAAATGATGCTAATAAGCTGTACTGGCATTGCTGAAATCTCCTACAGTATCATGTTGGGCTTTGTGCATTGTCTTTGTTAGACGTAATTAGCACTTTGAATGTGCACACATCAGATGGTGGCTGAATGGGAGAATTCATTTAACCCTTCAGCCTCCACGCCACATCCCTCTGCGTGCCCGGGAATGGCATTGCTGGGGAACGGCAGGTGAATTTCTGGTTTCGGTGCTGTACTTTGCTCCTTGGTGTGGTACCAAATCAAAAGCCCCGAGTCCATGCTCAGCTCTTCACGTGTGGAAGCAGGCAATGGCGAGACTGACGTTTGATTAGTGGTTTTGTATTAATTCCAGTATTGAGGATCTTCTTTCTTTTATGTCTTTGTGCCACATCTATCAATGACAGTAATCTTTTTTAATGCCCCTAGCGATACAGGGCAGAGTATGGCTTCAATTGGACCTTTTAAAGCGGCTCAGTGGGGGTGATGTTTGCGAGGAGAGAAGCTGATGCTGTGCTGCTGAATTCAAGACTTTTCCAAGTAGAAAGAAAAAAGCTCTTGATATTCCAGTGAATTCTCTTACTTCAAGGAGTAGGATTTTAAGGTGGACAATGGGAATCTGGAAGTGTGAGCTTCAGGCGGAGCAAAGCGCGGCCTAGGTAAGCAGGACTGGGAATGGAGGGGCTGCCAGTGCTGGTTGGGCACGCTGCTGCCCACCTGCTTTCCACAGGATCTCCTCCGCATCTTCCACCAGCAAGAATTCTCTGGCATTGATTGCTTATCCAGAGGGCATTCCTGGAAGGAAAACCCTGTGGAATGTCAGAGGCAGGGGTTGGGAAGCCTGATGGAGATGCCCAGCCCTGAGCAAGCCTGCGCCGTGTGTCGGTTTGCACTTGCAAGAGGCTGCGTAAGAAGCTTTGTTGTCTTTTCTGGAGCGATAGCGGCAGCAGTGCCAGAAGTTAAATGTTTGTTTCTTGACTCTGACTTGGCTCAGCCTCTGCACAGGGTGGCCTGCACTTACCGACCTCGGGAGGAAGCCCTGCCGGGGTTGGGATGTGGGGTGTGCATCAGGCAGCTCTCCTGTGCAGGTGCTCGATGTGCCAGGTGACGTGACCTGTCTCATTGTCCTTTCCTCCAGGTTTACAAGCAAATAGAAGCGAACTCTTGCTTTTGTCTATTCCCTGGCTCAAACCTTGAAAGGGGTGTTTTTGTATGAAATTGAGAAGCGATTTGCATACTTCGTTTTCTTTACTCTCGCAAGTCCAAACAGATCCCTTCCCCTCTCTCTCTCTCTTTAGACATCTGTTCCTGGATTTCTCGTTTTGTCCTTATCGAAATTTTCAGCCTGCTGCCTGAGTTTCTGGAGCCTGGGGGGTGTTCCCAGCGGAGCACTGGGAGCCCAGCAGTGCGACCCTGTCCCACCAGCATCCGCCCTGGCTGGACTCGTGCCGCTGGGAGGGCTCGGACTTTCTGGCGTTCCTTTTGATCTCCGTTAATAACAGCTGAAAATAGCACTGAGGGGCCCTCCTCCTTCCTCCCTCTTTGTTCATCTTACTGCTGTTACAGAAAGTTGAGGCTCCTATTGGAATATGTCATGAGGTTATCTTTTAATTATTCATTGCGTGCATGTAACCATCGCTGCATCGGAGGAGGTACCGCTTTTTCAAAAAGGGAAGGCACGAGCCAGGCATGGTCTGCCCCAGGATTTATGCAAATATGTATATTTTTATGCCAATTTACACTCAACTGTCTCTCTTGTCAGGGGAAAAAGTGTCAAGTCTGGCTAAAAGCCAGAGCACAAGGCAGTCATTCTCTCCCTGTGCCGGCTCCGTTGGCAGGGAAGGGGCTCTGGTGGATGTGGGGTGCTGGGGCAGGGGCTTTGCCTCTCGGCTGCCTGCGGGTGTTCGAGGCGAGGGTGCTGGCCCATGGCAGGGGCAGGTGAAACCCCGGGCTGGGGATTTATTTCTTCCTCATGTATTCCCCTCTGCCTGTTGCTGGGATTGGTCTTGGCTTGGGCACCCTGTGCCGGGGTATTCTGCATTCCCGTCTGGGCAGTAATTCCCCTCCACCAGCTGCCCCCAGCCCCAGGATGGTGAAATCCCTCAAACACCCAGCACAGAACGCTCCGAGGGAGGAGGGGAGCCAAGGACCTGCCTCTCACAGTCCCACCCTGTGGTTAATTTTTTCCTAGACGTCCCCCCCTTATCAGCCTTTCGTACGTCCCAGCCTCGTTAAAGCCATCAGTGAGAAAAGCCACCAAGAAATCCAAGGCACGCTGGTCCGAGCTGCTGCAGGAAGCGCTGAATTATGTGTGAAGCTGGAAGTCTTGCAGCTGTCTTAGGCATGTGAAAAACTTTCCATAAACATTTCTGGATGCTTTGGGGTTTTGAATCAGATTTAGAAAAAAATAGAAGAAAAAAATTAGTATGGGGAGATGCCTGTTTAATTGGAAATCCTGAAAATCTGCTTCAAGTTATAGTTTACGTAGGCTATTTTAAATAACTGCTGTGGAAGAATCTGTGCACGACACTTCTTTGAGTTTTAAGGCATTAAAAAATATTTCGCAAGTGATAAGAATTATTTCAAGCACTGGAAGTCAGCTCAAGCTTACTGCATACATACCTTCATACATGTACTTAATCTGCGGGCTTTTCAGTCTCTATAAATGAGGAGCACTTGAGGAAGCTCTGATTTTATTTCCGATATAAGTTTTGTCAAAATTCACGCTCTAAACTTGCTGCTTTTGTCACTTTTGTTTTCAATTGAATATTTGGGAGGGCTTTTTGTTTTGTTTGGATTTCCTCACGTGAAACTGAGTAAAAGGATAGGAATTGCAAAAACACTGCAGTTTTTCTAGTCTACAATTGAAAACACCCAGGGAAGGATGGACCCTGCCTCCATCCCAGTCTGGGAGTCAGACTTCCAAAGCCTTTTTGTTACCTGAAAGTCTTTGAAAATCCCAGTAGATACATGTGGAGACTGGGAATTTAACTCCTCCTTTCGATGCTACTTTGCTATTTAAGTTTTTTAGGTACTTTAAAAGCTCCTGTTAGGTACCTTATATGCATCTCAGGGCATATAAATATATATGAAAAAATTTGAAAAATCGCATGCTAACCTGAAAGAGTCATCTCACTACTGTTAATATGCTTCTTCTAGAAGGCGCTTAGTTTTACATGCAAAATACACTGTGATAATTCATTATTTCAGTTTTTTAATTTGATTTACTCCAATGACAAACAAATAAAAATACCGGTTTTATATAATTTCAACTAAATCCCAATTTCAACTCAAAGACAACATGGCAAAAATTATTATATAATAAATATATACCATTCTGTATTTCCTAGAATAATAAAGCGTACAAACCAAATAAATTAGGACTTCAAATATAGCTTCTGACTAAGAGAATCTGGGTTATAATTGCTTGACAACACTTAGAGAATATTTTGTGTTCTCTAGGTAGCAAAAAAGTACCCAATTTAACGTGAAGGCTAAATTACTGTATACTCATCGCTACACCAGTTAACAAGCATCAGGCTGTCTTCAGGAAAATA
This sequence comes from Rhinoptilus africanus, assembly GCA_013400135.1. Lineage (NCBI taxonomy): Eukaryota > Metazoa > Chordata > Aves > Charadriiformes > Glareolidae > Rhinoptilus > Rhinoptilus africanus. The sequence continues at coordinate 132,968 of VXBO01002216.1, read as the reverse complement.
GCTAGGACTAGATAAAAATCAATTTTTTAAAAATTAAAAGTTCTTGTGGTTTTAAATCACGCTCAAAATTGTTGTGTTAATTAAATCTACTGTGAGTTTGGTATAAATTAAAGGGCAGGGAAGGTAATTCTTGCCTAAATTTCAGGTTTGTGTTACAAAATACTTGTGTTATGCTAACAAAGCATAACACTCACACAAGGCCAGAGAGTAAGGTAAACAAATATAATAATATTGGTGCTTGCAATGCAGGTAATTAATTTCTGCATTTCCGAGGAGACTGGACTTTGTAGCCAGACTCCAGGCAAAGGAAAAATCCAGGTTTGAAATCTGCTTTTGCCAGCCAGCGTAGAGCTTTTATTCCTGTTTTCACCCAGATGTCATCATTTCAGGCTAAATACTTGTGTGTTTGATGTGGTAGAAGCCCAAGCTTTGGCAAACTTAAAATAATTAAAGGCAGCTTGGGTACCTCATGGAGGTGTATTTGTGACCAGCCAGGAATGATTATTTAATCCAGTAATTTTATTAAGTCCTTCATGGGCCTTCATCAGGGAGGCCGTTAGTATCTCCGTGCCAGGTTTCTGGGCTGTCAGATGAGTCCAGCTGTGGGATGCTCCTTCCCTCTCTCCCTTGTTTCATGCCCTGTGCTGCTGGCAATGCTGGGGGGGGGGGAATGCAAAGCTTGTCCCCAACCTTGGCTCCAATGGTTATATGAAATTTGGATTGTCTTGATGTGAGGGAGAGAGCAGGAAGGTGACATCACCAATGCAGATAAGGAAAATTTCTCAGGAAGAATTCCTGAAGGCAGTTGTAAGGCAGGGCGAGGGTGCTGCTCCAGCCAGCACCTAGACAGCTCTTCTGCGAGACGAAACGTTTCACTGTCACTCTGCATGCTGATCTGTTTTCCTGCCTTTATTTACCCTTAATAATGGTGATACAAGTCTGGTGCTGCCGGTTTTTACAGACTCAGAGGCAAGAAGCTGTTGCGAGAGCATCTCACTGACCCATGGCCCTTTAATAACCGTTTCTGGATGAACACTGTTTTTGGAGGTGGTAAAAATGCAGAGCAGCAGGACCTCAGTACTGCTGTGCTGAATTGCAAATACTTGGGGTGGGGTCTGCTGGAAGTCCTGGGGGCAGGATGGGTCTGGTCCCAGTGTCCTGTTCCAGTGCCAGCATTCCTGAGTCGACGGGCACTCAGAGAAGCTTGCCAGAGGGAAGGTGCCGGGATGCTGCAGGCAGAAACTCCTCATTGCTGCAAGAACAAGAGAGGAGAGGTTGCACCCACCATTTGCCATCCTCTAGCAAAAGCAGTTCTTGCTGTGCTCCATTGGGTGAACCTCGCCTCCATCCATCCGTCTGCCGCAGCCGCCTGGGAGCAGGGCTTTCCCTGCCACCTCCTCCTGGCCAAGCAGGAAAACCTTCCCCACTCTTCTGTCTTGCTGGTAGCAGCTGGTTCTGCTCCGCCACCCGGGATATCTTCCCTCTGGCTGCTGCAGATCTTTGGAAAGGGGAGGTCAAAAGATGCTGGGTTGCTTTTCTTTCTTTATTTAGGGGGTTAAATTAGATGCAGATTTAGTCCTTTCCTGTGCCTTGCACAACAGAGAATAGAAAACCACATTTCCTTACTGTAGCCTGAGTCCTGCCCCTTTGAAAATTAACTCTTGGGCACAGCTAGAATACTGTTTTCTGTGCATATTTGGATGTACTGCAGCTGATGGGCTCTGAAGCTGTTCCCATGCTACATTAAAATAAAGCCATCTGCCAGGAGTCCTTGTGCTTTTTTGCCAGACCACTGAACTGGCCTACACAGGACAATTCTGGGATGGTTCTTCTGCACCTCATAAAACTCTGTTAATGCAGATGTTAGACTATCCTGACTTTTTCTTTTATGTGGCAGTTCTGAGGATTTCAATTGCATTAACGGCTACATGAATGTATGCTTTGTGATATGCAGGGGTGAAAAAAACCCACAAGTCCAGTGGGGACTAGAAGGAAACCAAATTACATCCTGCCCGGGCTGTAAGTGAAAATTAAACTGAAATTTCCCCAGGTGAAATGCCAGCAAAGCAACTGTGCAGCTGAGCATGGCTGGGCTCTTTTCCTCTGCTTTTCACACCGCTTCTTCTGCCTGGAGTCATTACAAGGCAAGACAATTTGTGTTTCCATTTTTATAGGTAGACCTACGTTTACGTGCTCTTTGCATCTTTGTTATTGCTTTTTTGGTGGAGACTAACTGCTAGACTATAATTAAGACCTGAATAGTTAGGGTGCGAGGGGAGGGGAAAAAATAATCAAACGGTAGCTGTGACATTCATCAAGCTCTGCAATTTATTATTTTAAGTGTTGGTGAAAGGTAATGGATAGCCTGAGAGAGGTCCTGTGTGTACCCTCCAATTAACGTGCCTTATCTCTGGTCTAGAAGAGCAAGTGTGTCCCTAAGAGCCCTCATTACATAGAAACATGTATTTTCCCTGTATGTGTTCACCATGGAGCCATTCAGCAGCAGTTCTGCTTCCTGGGAGGGTGAGAACTGAGGACCATCAGACTTTGCTGATCAAATCAGCATCTCATAGATATTACATTTTTTTTCCCCATGCAAATCTTGAGCAGGACAGGATGAAGGGTTACCGAAAACTCAATGGCTATGAGCAAAGACTCCATTTGTCTTTGTCTTCCCAATGCAACTTCTCTAAACTGTGGCACTGGTGTAAAAAACCAACCGCAAAGCCCAGCACCTTACGGATGACACCCCTGTACTCTGTGGGCTGACGCTGGTGTTGCAGAGACGGTGCACGCAAAAGGAAGAGCTGGGTTAGTTTTAGGCTTGTGGACCAGCGAATTGCTAACCAGGGCTGAGCACGTTGGTGGTTGGTGGAATGGGAGCTGGAGAAAAACCAGCCTGAGTTGCAGGCACCAGCCTATGTTTTCAGGCCTAAGGTTTTTTTCTTAATGGTTAAGAGTTTTTCACTTGTTATTTGGAGAAACTTGGTGGAGAAGCTCACACCACCACTCTCTGCGCTTGAGAATATGAATGTATTTTATGGTGCTTGACATTACGTAGTAATCTGAGTTAAGAAAACTGAAATACAGCATAAAAAGACATTCCTAAAGTTCATTAATAAAGAATGGAGAGATCACTAAAGCACTTCTCCTAGAGGAGATCCTCTTAATTTCAGAGATGTAGCAGGTACGGAGGGTATGCTGTGTTACTTCCCTCACACCTCCTGGTAAATTAATGTTTCAGAGCCCTGAAGACGTCATGGCTTCTGGGAGCACAAACAAGCTAAAATCATTATTTCGAGTTAGGAGAAATGCTGCATGTTGAAAATTAAAATACTTCCTCTGTGGTTTGCCTATAACTTTTAACTTATGTTTCTCCTGACACCCATAAAAATGAAGGCTCTAGTTACTGTATTTAAATAGCAATATTAAAATATGGAGCAGTTTAGCTAAACTACTCTGTTAAATGGAGAACTTCTTATTTCTCTTGAAAAGTGCAAGATAGAGATTGGTCTTCACAGTTACCAAAACTGCCTGGGCTGGTTCCTGGGTTGTCCTGGGAGATTCTAGTTTGTTTGGGGTTTGAGAAAGAAGTGATGCTTCAAACTGTGCCCATGGCATCATACTTCAGCTCAAACAGTGGACAACCCTTCAATTGTCATTGTTCATTGACAAGTGTGTGTATTTTAAAAGGACTTGAGAATTTTTTTCTAGGGTATTAGTAATCCATCTGTTAATGGTTGCTTATTTCCTCCACTTGATTCTGATGCATAAGGTTCTGCAGCTCCCAGCGGAGCACCTTCCAAACATTTATGCCATAAATTCCGTAACTACCTTGCCAGGATGCACAATTTGGAATATGATCTTTACTGAGGTCACAAAACCCCAGGTATGTTAAAATCTTCCTGTGGTACTATAATAGGCACTAAAATACTTGTCCCCTGTGGCCGTGCTCTGACTCAAAGGCTTCTCCATGGTCAGACTGAGCCACGAGGTCTGTATTCAAAAAGAGGGCAGTGGGAGGATATATGCTGAGCGATTGACCCTAGTTTCTCTATCAAAAAAGGTTTAAATTTTGCTCATTCAGCTACTAGTTTAATAAGAGTGAGTGTCATTAGGCAAAATCTGATAGACAATTAAAGCCAGGTAGAGAGACTCTTCTCAATACTTCTGTGCTCATCTGAAATAAAACACCTGCAGCAGTTGTGTTAATACAAAGTTGATGGTAGTTGGACCTAAGAGAAATTAGAGTTATCTTGACACGTACCATCTTTTGTGGCGCCTTACAAACATTAGATACACATTATTGTTGCAAACTGGGGATTATTTTCCCCCTTTCACAGTTAGGCTCCAGCTCTGGTTTAGGCTAAGCTCTCCCTTACAGGAAGAAGGAACCCACCCCAAGGTGACGCGTCACCGTGAGGCATGCAGGATCGCTCGTGCATTGCTCTTTCAGCTAATTGTCAGGTGTTCTGGACAGAGAAGGGCTGAGCAACCTACTCACAGGCCTGACCCTTCCTACATTTTGTTAGATAAGGACACTTTATTTAGGGATGCAGCTGGGTGATGGTCGGGTCAGAAGCAATCTGTACTGAAGTCGATCGCAGATCTGTGCACGGAAATCTGAATGTCTTGGCAAAAGCTAGAGCTGAAAGTGTAATTAATATATTGTATTGTGTAATGTATTTGTAATATACGTGTATTGAAAGCTATGAACAGCAATTATTTCACACTTTTCTTGGTGCACACCACTTCCAGCCTGGTGACGTTGCAGGGCACCTGTGGGAGAGCAAACAGATCTTTTTCCTTTCTTTTATTTTTTTCCCCCTCCTGTCGTTCGATACCAATTATGAGTGATATTTCGGTTGGCAAAGTATTTGCAGTGATGACACTCTAGATAACAGACATAGTAAAAAAAGCCCAGGAATAATTTTCATGTTCCAGACTAGAGTCTGCAGCACTGAGAAGTTAAATAAATAAACAAAAAAAGCAAACTTGGGAATTGCACACTGCGCACATTTTCTGTGGAATTACTAAGAAAGAAGCCCATGAGGTCAATTGAGTAGAAATGCGAGTTAAGACAAAACACTTCTAAATTAGTAGCTGTCAGGAGAGAGCTAGTTTGGCAGAAGATGTTAAACCAGAAGGAGTCTTAGCCAAGAAGGAGACGCGAGTAGACTCATTAGCACATTAGGAAGATGGTTTCCAGTAAAAGGCATTTTTAACATGGGAAAGAATTAAATCCTCCTCAAATTCAGGAATTTGAGGGACAGGTTTCTGCGTCAAACTCCAGGACATCACTAAACCCAGCTGAAATGCATGAATGTCATGTGAAACATCTCAAGCATTGGAACAGGCTGCCTAGGGAAGTGGTTGAGCCACTGTCCTTGGAAGTATTGAAAAGAGGGGTAGACGTGGTGCTGAGGGACATGGTTTAGTGGTGGACTTGGCAGTGTTAGGCTTATGGTTGGACTTGGTGATCTTAAAAATCTTTTCCAACTTAAATGCTTCTGTGATTCTATTCTATGAAATGAATAGTGAAGGAAGCCAAGGGCTGGACAGGAAACCAAGATGGGTAAAGTCTTGCTTTAAATGACTATAGAAAAATGTACTGAATCAGAGTACAGTCATCAAACCAACTCCAGCTTCTAAAACACCTGAAACCTTTCGGAATCTGCATTAGTATTTGCTGGCAGCATCTTTAATTGCAATAGGAAATCAGTTTAGTAATGATTTGGACAGGAAGATGGTATTGCTGGAAGACATAGAGGGCTGATTGTCTTGACTTGCATATGTGCTGCCAGTCATAACTTTTGCAGAATGGGAGCAAAATGCAATTTAATGAGCCTATTGGTGTTCTCATTCACTTTTCCACTCACTGGGTGGCTGAACAAGTGTGTGAAGAAGAGGGCACAAGAGGAAAAACAAGGTTCTGCAAGAGACCTGGGGCGTGAGACCTTGTGTACTTGTGGTGCCTTGTGGTGATGGAGAGGAGGTACAGTTTAAGGAGGAGCGAAATCATTCTGTGAGAGGTTGAGTTTCAAGCCATCGCTGAGGCTATCAGATCCTCTAGCCATTATGGGGCACTCAGGTGCTCTCTTTTGCAACTTCGGACTTTACCTGGCCTCACAGTTGTCTTCCTCTGTCCCTCCCATCCTCTGAGCCACAATGCCATCAGCTAGCATTGCTTGTACATAAACAGCCGCATAATAACTTGCATCTGTGAGCGTTTTTGCAAAAAATACCTTTTTTTTTTGCCCCCCATAGATTAGCAGCCACGTTAAAAACTGATGCCGCCCCAAAGGAGGAGTTGAGATCAAAAGGCCCAGCGTAGGGAGTGAGGCTGGCCTCTGCCCATTTCAGATGTGCAGCCATAAATCAATTTCTACCAGTTGGGAAGCTGCAACCTCAGATGAAAGCATGTCATCTGATTAGGTGACAAATACCTAACTGATCCCAGCAAAAGCCCAGCCGGGCTGTGTGTGCTCGTGGTCGGGCTGGCTGCAAAAAATACGTATTTATGTTTCACAGAAAGTCTCAAAAATGTGAATCTGAGAAGCCCTAAAGGCAGATGAAAGGGAAGCGAAGCTTGGCACTCAAAATAGATCATCGTTTCTGGGTATGGCAGCCCAGACTTCACACGTGGGCTGGGAGCAGCAAGTGTGGTGTAGTGATCATGAACCAGCCACCTGCTGCGTGTGTTCACTGAATAACATACATTATATACATATATATGTGTATGCGTATCTATATATATACACACATGCATGCCTGTGTGTGCGAGCATATATCTGTATATAAAACTGCCTCTGCTGAAAAGTGTGTTGCAGTGAAACATAATATTTGAGAAATTACAACATGCTGTTGAGCAAGGGCATCCCAGGCTGTGCTCGGGTCACTGCTGAGGATGGGGATCGCTGTACACAGCCCGCGGACCTCCGCCAGCAGTGCAGAGGGCTCCTGCCAGACCCCTGGGCTTTGTGTGGTCAGCACAAAGGGCCGGGGCTCCCAGGCAGCCTGTGCAGGGCTAACACCACTGCTGGTGTTTGACATCAAGCTGGAAGGAGAAAGAATTGTAGAATGGTTAGAAGGAATGTTAAAGATCGTNTCGCCCCCTGCCCACGCTGTGGGGGTGCACCCCAGGCTGGGGGGGTGTTCTGGTCTGTTAGTGCACATTGTTGGGTCGTGTTGAACTTCTCACCCACCAACATCCCAAAGTCCTCCTCAGGGCTGTTCTCCAGCCGTTCTTTGCCCAGCCTCTGTTTGCGCTTGTGCTTAATATAATTAATAATACTACATATATATGATATATTAATAAGGAATTCTTTAGATACAGCTGAGTCTTAAATATCCATGTATACAATATGCAGAGTGTATTGCACATTCAGGCTCCTTTGAGACTCTGGTGTCTTCCTGCAGAGCAGAGAAATCTCTCCAAACTGCTCAAAAACTGCTGAGAAAGCTGGTTTCTGACCAGAGAGCCCCCGCCAGCCCTTCAGGCATGGTCCTGAGACTGGGCTCATGCTTCCAGCTGCAGTCTCAAAGCGGGGAAGACTACGAATCCTTTAGGATCAGTGAGCATTTCTCAGGGGAAGGCTCAGTGGGCAGAGGTTTATCCCTCCTGTGTGCAGAATAAAGCGCAAAACAAGCTTTCAAATGTTAAAAAAAAATGCGATTTTTTTTTTTTTCTGCAGTTGGTTGTGCCTCGGAGTTTTAGTGAACACCAAATTTTGTGTCAAATTCCTGGTAAAATTTGAAGTTGTGACTCTGTTAGTGTGTTCAGCTGACTTCCCACTCTGCTACCAGTTGGCTGAACCTGATTTAAACTGTAGAAAGCATAAAAGCCTGTGGGGCCATGAATTTTTTTTTTTTTTATTTATTTTGAAAAATAAATTCCACTGATCTTTGATTCATTTCTGCTCTATAATTAAAAAACCCCAACTAAATGTGTGTGTATGTATATGGTGTTGATAGCAATGGATTTCTGCTTTAGGAAATGTGTTCGTATTTACCTGCTCAAGCAAAAACTGGGGTGTAGCTGAAGATATTAATCTTTCTTTTTCAGGGTGACCTGGTTTTATTGCCCCAAGCCAAACTTTTTTTTAACATACTTCTTACAGTAATGGTATTTTGAGGGTCTTCCCATCTACTATCTCCATCAGGGGTGACAGAAGAGAAGTTGGCTTCTGATTTCTTCATCATTTCATATGAAAACTTTATTCAGAAGAGAAGTTTCACAAAATACTTTTATAATTGGGACTTTGCCTTTTTTTGCTGTAACTGCTGAAAGGATTTGCCATGGGGTAGGTGGGGTGGAGGGAGCATGGTCAAAGTAGTGCAGATTTTAGCTGGAGGGAGAAGTGTGAAACCTTTCATCCGGTAATGAATTTTTTCCTCATCCCACCCCGTCACCCACCAACAGAAAGTTTTGGGTCTTGCCATTCATATAGAATGATTGGGGGGCTTTCCAGTGCTCATTTTAAAAAAAATATTTTTCTTGTTTTTTCAACTTCGAATACTGTGTTTGCTTCCATCTAAGAAGAAAAGGGATGAGTAGTCCTTGTCCCAAGGACATTACAAAGTTTCCCATCCTCAAGGAGAGTTTCCTCCAGTCTTTGTGAAACCAAAGACTAGAAGATGGGGTTGTGGGCTCTGCTCCCAGCACCACCGCAGCCTCCCTGGCTGACCACAGCTAGGCTTTTCTGCATCTTTTTTGCTCTTCCCCATCAACAGCTGGACCTGCTGGTCCTCGTGTACCTCCTGCTGGAAGGAGACACAGGCATTTGCTGGTGCTTGGAGACCCCCCGGGGCAGATGACACGGATCAGCTGCTGGGCTCTGGTTAATAATAGTTTCAGGAATTGCTATTAATACACTTGGAGCAGTGGCAAGCCGTACTCCTGCAACATGTGACCACACACTAAGTTTAAACAGGTTAAATTAATTTCAACGTTAGAAGTAATTTAAATTCAATTATTCATTTAAAAAATGTGGGACCTGTTAAGCGGCTGCCCATCAGGCAGAGCTGTCAGGTCTCCGGTGCTTCCTCTTTCCCACAGTTGCTGCTGCCTTTCCACGAAGGCACGAGTGCTCTGCTCCCGAAAGCCAATGTGCGGCAACTTTGGGCCCTCAGAGACCAGAGCTTCTGCCTAATTAAAAGTTTCTGATACACGTATTTGGTATTTGGAGAGCAGCACACCATTGGGTCTGCTGTGCCAGCACTGTAAAAGATGAAACTCAAAGGAACAGTAGGGGAAAAATTAATATTTTATTGTGTGCATGCAGGATGACCTTCCAGTGCCTGTGTATGGGGAGTCAAGCTTTGAAGTGCCTCGATGATAGATCTTTGCTTATCAATGAGCTCTTGTAACTTTAGCAGTTTTAAAACTTTATTATATTTTCATTTTGCCAGCGGAGGAACTACAGTGAAGTGGTCGGAGCTGGGAAGGGGAGGATGGAATATATGTAGAGGCTACAAGCAGCTGGCGCAGGACCCTGGAAAAGATTTACAAAGATGATGGTGGTGTAATGTGAAGTTTGGACAGCAGTCCATCAGGCTTTCCTGCAAGGTCGTCTCTTGCCCAGTCACTGCTATCTTGCCCTATAGGAACAATAATTTAATTCCCTGAAGCCAGTGTGTACTGCAAAACCTATCTTTCATATTTCTGGATCCAATTTACTTTGATAAAATGTATGAGATACCTGTCAAACCGTTGCCTTCATTATTCACGCTTACTTGGCACTTGCCAACAGTCACTTGTGTAAGTTTATTGACAAGACAAATGGGTGGCGTGACAGCACCCAACCCCTTTCCTTGTTTTCTTTATCCAACTGTTAAAAGTTTTTCTTTAAAAAAAACCAACAAACAACCAACAACAGAACAACCCACCACCAAAAAAGACAACAAAAACACTGCCCTGAGGCGTTTTTCCCTTTTTGCAGAAGGTCACCGAGTACAGTTTGGTTTTCCTCTTGTATAGCCAGTACTCTAGGGAAGTTTATGCAATTAAAAAGAAAAATTAAACATTATTGTTACCACTGTTGAGAAATGAAAGGTGTGACAGTAACCTGCAGGGAATTGCATTTGAAGCTGAGAAAAGTCTTGTTGTTTTATCCTTGTTATTTTTACTCAGGGAGATTGAGTTACGAGGCATTATTTTGCTGTGAGACTGTTCCTGTCAAGCCCATCTGTGGCCAAGTCCAGGCTACTGTCTTGAAAACTTCTCGATCTCAGGACTCGATATTGCAAATCGTTAAATTTGTGTTAATCATTTCAGAAATCCTGTTGAAATGACTTCTCCAGCAGGTGTGAAGCATGCTTGGGTGCTCGTGTCCTGAACCTCCAGTTTCAGTGTAAAAATGCCTGAGTTATTCCTCTGTATCCAGCCTTTTGGGGTGTTTTAGGGTTATTTGTGACCTGGATCAGGTCAGGGGTTGGTTTATAATGGGGCAGTGACCAGTGGTACAGGAAACCGCAGCAGCAAGGGTGCTGACCCAAGGCTTTGCTTAGCTACTGTAGACAGTTATCCATTGCTTCTTGTTGCTCTTAATTCTTTATCCTGTCTTAAGTGGCAAAGAGACATCAGTTTTCACTGATTTCCAGATTAATTAATAAATGTGGTTTGATTTTTTTATTTTATATTGTAATTAATCCAGGCTGGGAAAGATGGAATGACAGAGGAAGCATGTGAAGAGATTGCATGTGAGAATTTAAAATGTCTTTTTGGAGAGAACCTCCATTTTCAAGGAACTTATTCCTAACCTAACCCAGCTGTTACTGCACTTAAAGAAAGGGAGCAAAGTGAATGAAAACCTCCTGTCTTGGAAGATCAGAAGGTTAGGGTAGATGGTGTTAGTGCACTTTTATTAATCAAACCCCAAAATTTCCTTGGCTGCTGATCTCTTTGGATTTTAGAAACAAGAGTGAGTCAGTATTTTCATGGGAAATCTCTAAGGGAATCTCCAATACCTCACTAAGTACGTGGCTTCCTATGACATTCGATGGAGTGGACAGGATGAAAGATTACACTTGCACTGTCATGTTGCAAAGAAATAATTGTAAAAATATGAAATCTTTGGATGACTAAATCATTAGAGTGCAGGAGATACTGCACACAGGCAGAGCCTTTGTAGGCTCCATCAAGCATCTTTCCTGCAGGTTGTGGCTGGGTGGACATCTGATTGCAGCTCGGTAGTAGCTGTAGTTGAAATCACCGAACAGTCTGCCAGTCTTCAGTGATTCGAGGCGTGCATTTTACTATTCTGCTGCCGTGCCTTGGCTTGGGGATATCTGTTTTTATCTGCCTTCACCCAGCTCTGGCGATAGTTGATTTATTGCATGTTGGCTGCTTTTGCCTGGAGCACGAGGAGCCTTTGGTTCAGCCAGGCGTTGGAGTGGGAACAGCAGTGCGTGGGGGTGCACACCAACCAGTGAGCGTCCGCCTGGAGTTGGAATAGGACACTGGTCCTCAGTCCTGCCACCAGAGCACCTTTGTATGGCTTATAAACCCCTTGGAAAAGAAACATGGGTTTCTTCATGCTTTCCTGATAGGTTTCCTTTCTTTTGGTTTGTGGGTTTCCCTTTATTTTTGAGGTGGAGGGAGCTGAAGCACCGAATTGAACCTCTTCTGTATGAAGCTCTCCTCAGATATACAAATGCTAGAGAAGAACCAACAGGAACATTTTATATCTTAGTTGCAGTCATAGTAGTACTAACTTGATTTTTCTTTCTTTCTCTCAAAAAACGAGTCCTCAGCTTCCTTGGGACTCTTAGAGAAATCTAAAAAAACAGCTCTGATTTTGGAGAAAATTTTGGCTTTCTCATCTTCTCAGATCAAAAAAATGTCCATTATTTTGATGGTAATTCAGTCAGCAGTTAGGAACCAAGCCATGACCTTGAACATTTTCTTAATAAAAGATGCCTAAGTATTCTTTGTAGACATATTTGAATTATATCCATGAATTATGTCAGTGAAATTAACGATTATTCTCAATAAATCTCACTTCTGACAGAGGTACTTGAATAAATTTTATAGCTGGATGCATTTAAAAATACTTAGTAACACTTATAACTGTGTTCGAAGAGAAAAAAAAAGAGTAATAGATCATAATTTCCTCTCATTTCGAACACGTATTTTTTGTAAACATCCCACACAAGAGACTGGAATGCATATAGCATTTGCAAATGAAACATTTGTGCCAGAACATAAGGTGTGATGCAGTCTGTAAATTCATTTTCAGGTGCAAGTTGCATTAGGAACCTTGCTGTAGAAATTCCGTAGGACGGTTGGCTGGCTAGTTTCTGTATTTTGTCTTTATCATTCTGTTTGTGCCCCCGTGTCGTTGTCCATCATTTGTTGCTCGTTGTTCAAACCCTGTTTTGATGGCAGGATTATTAATTTATTCATGAGTTTCTCTGGGGTGGAAGATCAGCAAGGGGTTAATCCTCAGCACAGTCCAGTGATACAACGTGACGCTGCTGCTGTTACTCTGCCTTGAAAGACCTAATGAGCAAAGAGCAGTGTCAAAAATAAGTATCCATTTTTTCTGGGGAATTTTTAATGACCTGTTTCTTTAGGGAAGGAAGCAGACCACACTGCTGTGCACCTGAGCTGGAGCCTGCAGTCAGGCAAAGGCATTTTGAGCCTGGGACCTCAGAAATTAAAAAGAAAAGCACCCTCGGAGGGCTAGAAATGAAGAGTTTGGCTTCAGCAACTTCTAATTCCAAACTCAAGCCTTCAGGGTGAAATCTAACTCCCAAGCCCATAAACTGGCTTTTTTTTTCTTTCTTTCTTTAGTCTCCTAAATGATACCTCTAGCTTCATCTCTAGTGCAACACTTGTAAGCTAATATTTTATTTAATTTTCCTTCAGCCACAGCTGGACTCACCTGGGTTAGGGTCAGACAGGAGGAAGCATGGATTTTTCCATGCTGTAGTGTTATTTTTGACTCACAGATGTGCTTCGCTGGAAGCAGAGTAGGAAGCATGTCATCCTCTGACAAACCACTTGCTGTTTGAATGGGCTGGGGCTGTTGGCCATCAGGTTAGTTGAAAGTGACTTCACAGCGAACACGGAGTTTGACTACATGGAGAAGCTGCAAAATATTATCAGAAATTGAGATAAGAAAAAAAAATGTGAGCTGGTTTGCTGTTTCCAGGACTCAAACTCCAATGAATGTCAAGCACAATATTGTGCAAATATTCATCTTGATGAATAGTGGGTTTCTTGATACCGTTTTGAATTTGATTGGAATATTTTCTTGATGCAAGCAGGATATTATCTGGAATAACAAGTGTTGGAGACAAAGGAAACTGTGAAATCTCACCTAAAATATTTAACACAGTAGTGTTATTTTGTTCCTCCTAAATCAAACAAATCAGTTGAATTGTTTATCTTTGAGCCATGCATAAGGAAAGTGGGTGCCAAATATGATTTTAATCTTTTGCTTGCACCAAGAATCTGTCCTCTGAAACACTTTCTGAAGAAAACAAAGGCTTTTTAGCTGGGCTTCAGATCAGTGTAGTACAATAGGTTTGTCTTAGCTTCAGTTTTGGATTTGGTTTTGGCTTGGCTTGACTTTGGCTTTCACAGCAGGCCCGTTGCTTCCCCTGCCATTGCCGATGTTTATTCCTGACAATCTTGTTGAAACTTTCTTGTTTCCTCCTTGTTCCATTGTGGGTTTTTCAAATATTATTCACCTGGATATGGTTACACAGGGATAACTTCAGCCCTCTACTACAGTGTTGTTTATAAAGCTGCGGAGGAGCCGTGCTCGTGCTCCTCATTTTGGAGATGATGGGGACAGCACATCTTGCTGCCCGCTGGTGACCGTAGCTCACCATGGGGCTTTGTTGTGAGCCCAAACCCTTGGGTGGGTAGGTGGGCGACCAAGGCTCAGCCAGTTAAAACACTCTTTGACCCAACGCCAAGATTTTCCTGTAGACTTCTTGTAAAGGGGACCAGATTTTCTCTTGTAACTTCTTGCCTTTACTCTGGTAGAAGAGAAACACTGATGATGATGCCAGACTTCCAGACTAAATTCAATCCTTGGCTGTGTTATCTCCATTTGATCTTGTGCCAATATTGTCCTTGAAATAGCTCTTCTCCTCTCAGCTTGCATTTTGCTAGGTCAAACAAACTGTCCTCTTTTAGTCTTCTCTTGTATTACATGTTCTCCATTGCTTCAATGATCATTGTTACAGTTCTCTGCATCTTTGCTGGAAATCGTTTCTCTGGGATGTGGTTAAAAGGATTTCAGGTGAGGTCACGTCAGGGACTTGCATGACAGCATGGATATCTCCTTCTGTTGAATGTACTTCGCTGGGTATGTTTTAATATTGAATTTTCTTTTTCTGCTTCCTGTCAGTTACATTCACCCTTTGGTGGACTTGAGTCTCTCTTTCCAAAGACTGTTTTTCTAACCAAAGTCCTCCCAGCAGGTTCCCCCCCACACCCCTTCCTTTTCTTACAAATTTACTCATTCCCTGCACCATAAAATTCCATCCTGGTCCTAGTGGAGTCCTTCCACTTAAAAGTTGAGAAACATCCTTCTTCAGGATTGTTTATTTTCCTCTTTTCTCTGCATTATCTCTCCTTACTCCTAGTATCCTTTGAGAGAGATTTAATTATCCAGTTAGTCTGGAGTTTTTCTTCATGATTTTTTACCACCCCTTCTTTGTCCAGGATGCAAATTCCTGCTAACTTTGTACCCAACAGCTGAAGAAATTCCAGTCATCCTCTCTGCTCCCATCCCTAAGCTTATCTAAACTGATTTTGCTAAGTTCCTTTCATTTATAAGAGTTTTTCCTCTTGAATCAGAGGTGTAATTTACAGTTTTGGTATTTTGCTGTTAACTTGAGAAATTTAGACAATTTTCACTATTCATGGTCTCTTCCATTAAGCACCTGGGACTGGAAGTGCCTGTGGCAACTGGCCACTGCTTCCTTGGGGAGATCTGTCAGGGAGGACCAATGCAGCTCACGCTGCACCATGCTCTTACTGCTGAGCCAAAAGGTGCTTGATTCCTTTGTGAGGGCTCTTGTATGTGAAATGCTTTCCCGCCGGCAGCAGCTCTGCTTGATCCCTGTCCCCGCAGCTAACGGAAGCAAACCCCATGTTATAACCATCACAAGTAATTCACAGGAGTATGAGGAGCCTCAGGGTCAATATATTTATGTACTCCTCCTGCACCCATCACTAGTGAGGCCCCACGTTGAATAGTCTGTCCAGTTTTGAGCCACTCACANGTCCCTTCCAAAGTAGGCAATTCTTCGAGTCCATGTAGCAAAACATGTATGTGCGTAAGCGTGTGTGTCACTAATGCTGTACATCATGCTCTGGTTCCTATGCAGAACTAAAGCTTAATTAGTAGCTGCTAAGTGTCACCAAACCAGCATCGATCCCTGCAGCTGTCAGCCAAACAAGCCAGATTCACTTCTACGTGTGTGTTAGCCCTAATTTCTAATTTCCTGCTCTCGCTGCTGTGCACACTGGGCTCCTCGCGGGTGCTGAGCTTCTCTCCATCCACGTCATTCAGGACTCGGGAGTTTTGCAGCCTTAGAAGTGAGCTGCGCTCCTGGGCAGGGCTCGTTCTGCAAGGTGATAGTGAAGGGATACCTACTTGATGAATAAAAGGGTGGAGGGGGGAAGGAAAAAGAAAACAAAAAAGGAAGTGGAATGTTCTGTAGTAAAGCAATAAAGAGTTTGGCCACAGGTTTTGGCTGGCAGAGCAAAATCTGCCGTGAAACTTGTCAGAGTGGTTGTCCTGGGTCACTGAGGGGGAGCAGAATGAGCAGGGGGTGACCTCTCCAGGACAGGGCAGACAATTTACCTGACTCCAGCCCTCTGGGACCGAGTCAGGCTGGCATATGCCATTTCCCCTGAGTGTGATGGTCTTGAGTTATTTAACTCTAACTTAATTATTTCTGCAATGGATGTTTTCATTAATTTCTTCCCTGTGACTACTTCTACAGGCAAGTGTTTCACTGGAAATAAAACAGGTATCCCCTTATAAAGTTGGTAATAACAGGCTTTTCGAAAGCCTAAATGTGGTATTCCTTGTATATATTAATGACGTGGTGTTTTGTTATTGCCATGCTAATCTAAAGGTATTAAAGGAGTTCATAAGGACTGGCCTGTCTTTTCCAGCTGGAAAGACTGGTAAAAAAGGGGAAGACTTTAGGCATGTTGATCCATTTATTTCAGTTCCGGTCAGTTTAGTTGCTCTAATAAAAAAAGATATAAATTCTTACAGAGTCTCCTGTATGATTGCCGCTTCTTGGTATTCATATAAAATGCATGGGTTTCTTAATGTGAATGACCAACATTGCCTGCCTATCTCTGACTGGTAAGATCCACCAAGCCAGTGTTTGCTCAACCTTTTAATATGCATTTTTTGAGCTACTACCTCCTACTACCATTCAGCTCACTGCTGAACTCATTTTCTCTAGGGTTAATGAGAACAAATCCTTTGAACTCACCAGTTATTTCTGTCTGATTTGGTGCAGGGATCATTCTAACTGCCTTTTCAGTGAAATTGGTTATATAAATTATCAAGGGTTACACTATGAAAAAGTTTGATTAAGTTAATTAGAAATTCAGAACTTGGCCTTTGGCCAAAATGTAATTTTCTTTCCTTAAGCTCAATTTGAAATGAAATCTTGTTACAGGTTTTAATCTAAAAATTCACAAGTTTTCTTAGCTCTCATTTTCTGCTGTTTAGAAAACAATGCAACGAATCAAATGTATAGAAGTATTTAAATAAGGAACTTAAATATGGGTGAATCCTGCAGTCAGAGTGGGGGCTGTTGTACAGTGGAGGCTGCCTTGGGCAGGCATTTATCACCCGAGGAGAGCTAGCTGAGGGCAGATGTCAGCCTCATAATCCTTCAGTGGCTTACAGATGAGGGTCCAGTGCCTGTGCTGGTACCAGCGCTGGGTTCTGGATGCGCCACGGACATCTGCGCATCTGTGCTTCCTGTTTGGTTTTGGTCCAGAGAAGGTCTCTCCCGCAGACAAAGCCTGGGCTGGGTTCAGAAGAAGGCATGAGCCAGGGGCCATCCTTAGGGTGTAACTTAGCCCTGCAGCTTGGGCTGTCCCAGTCTCCAAACTGTTTCTGGCTTTGGGGTCACCAGGAGACCTCGAAGTCTCCAACCATCCTTCCTCATGGTTGCTCCTGGATATACCCACATGTCCATGAGATCCATGACCACTGCCAGTGTTCATCCTTCTGAGCTATTGCAACCCTGAGCTGGCAGCACATCCCCACTCTGGGCAAACATAAAAGTGCAAGGTGTGGAGAAATGCACTTTACCTCAGTTTTCCAAAACTGGTGAGTAAGGAAACCTAGGACAAAAGTAGCCTGGGCCCCAGGCTGTACCATTGGAGGTTTAGGATGGATATTAGGAGAATACAGAAAGTGTTGCCAAGCACTGGAACAGGCTGCCAAGGGAAGTGGTGGAGTCACCATCCCTGGAGGGTAGACGTGGTGCTGAGAGACATGGTTTAGTGGTGGCTTTTTCAATGTTAGGTTGACAGTGGACTCGATGATCCTAAAGATCCCTTCCAACCTAGGCCATCCTATGATTGTCTTTGCTGGTGTGTCAGAAATACGTTTACATCTGAAGCAGAGCAGAATTTGCATCTATACCCACAGGGCAATGGTGGTAGTGGCTGCAACTCTCTCTTTCTCTAAATGAAGTCTCTTCCCTTGGGTTTTGCCGCCTGGGAAGCGGTTTCTCGGCAGCAGTGCACAGCCCAAGCCGTGAGGCTGAACTGTGCAGGAGGATGGAAAAGTAAATGCTGCACAACTCGCAGGTCTGTGTGCTGGCTCTTACTCCAGTCCAGCAACAGAAGACGAACACACTCCCCTGCTGGGATTTAAAAAAACAAAACAAACTATTTAAAGGCCAGGGTTGGTTTTTTTTAGAATTTTTACAACTAGGTCTACCTTGGCGATGGATCTTCAGGTTCAGTGGTGGCTCCAGGCCCAGCTGAGACCCTGGGACCGTGGGCTATCCAGCCCCGTGTGTATGGCAGACAGTTCATAGTCAGAATCTGTGTACTCTTTTCCTGCTAGCTTGAGATACAATTCTGCAAACCTTTTACCCTCTCCATCCCTCTGCCTGCATGGTTTTGAAGAGAAGATTCTGTGATAACACAACAAGGTATCATTAACCTCTGCAGTGTGTTTTGACGTTCCCAGGGGAAAGTGTTACCAAAGTGAAAGATTTTGTTGGTACTTCTTCTTAATCTTCACTCTGTTGAATGCAAGTCGAGGGACCAGTGCTCCTGACGTTACAGGATGATAAGGAGGGAGAGGGATGTAGAGCCCCAGGCAGGTTCTGCAAGGCCGGCTGCCTTCTGTCATGCTCTAAGGTGGCCCTGCTCTGGCAGGGGGGTTGGACTAGATGATCTACTAAGGTCCCTTCCAACCCTATGATTCTATGCTTAAACCCCCTTTGGGACAGGAAAACAATACACTTGCTATTCCAGTTAAATGATTTTATAATCACCCCCGGCCTTCGTTTTATTCTTCTGCCCATTCACTATTTTAATTATGATTTTTTTTTTTTTTCTCCCTGGGCAGTAAAATCTCTTGGATTTTGCCTTTTGGTTCAGTTATTTCGGGAACTCATTAAATGCCTAAGTCACGTGTTGGTTATTAGAAAGTGAAAACAACTCTCTAGCTGTGCCATGGGAGAGACTTCAGGGTGAATTACCGTAGTTAAGTAGTAGCTTAACAGCTTGAGACTCTTCTAACATTAGGCAGGGTTTTTTTAGACCTTTAATGCACGGCAGATTATGATGCTTCCTGTACTGAATGGTATGAGGTTATTGTCTGTGGTTGGTTTAATATGGATCCTTGTAGAAGGATAACACACAATCCTGTACATGCTGGAAAAGAATTAGATAATGTTCTCTGGTTGATGAGGACAAGGAATGATTTAAATAAAGGGAGGGGAGGGAAAAAACCCGCCAACAATAAGCAAAGCCCATCCTACTGCTTAGCTACTCATATAGCTCTTCTCTAATAGGATTCAGGCCAGAATCAAAATTGAATCATGTGGTTCATCAAACTTCAAATTTCACTCTAGTGTCATAGCTAGACAAATAATTTCTTCTGAAGAAGCTGGTTCCTCTCATCCCTCTACTCCCCACAGCTGAGATCATCGAAACCTCTAGTGCAACTGGGAGTGCTAAAGAGCCCCATAACTTGCCCTGAGAAGCGCCGCAATCAGAGTCAGCGGAGACGAGGAATCAATACTGCGGGGCTCTGCCTGCAGCAGCCTCATGGAGACTGACGGAGAGATAATGCCTGTGTCCCTGAGTGTCACTCTGGGGGATAGATGCTGAGGTGCAAGATATTGCTGTTTAGTGACCAAAACAAAAACATGAGAACAAGACTATTCACTCATGAGCTTTTATGTCTGTCCTTTCTGGGCTTTGGTATTCTTTAGAGTATAATGGCAGGTTGTATTTTTTTTATAGCAGTTGCTTACTTAATTGGGAAAAAATGTGTCTGATCTGAAAAGTACTAGTTTGTGAGCTCAGTAAAAAATTGACAGGAAAAACCTCTCCTGAATATCAACTACTTTTCCAATCTGAAACTTGAATCTTTTGGGATTCACCTATCATTTGGTATTGGATGGTAATTTTGGATCACAGAACTAGCTAGAACTAATAATCCGAATATTTTCAGGTGTTTTTCTTTCATCAGTCGTAGGTAATATGTATTCATTCTGGGTGTAGAGACAAACTTAGAGATAACTGTCCTAAAATGAGGCCAGATGATGCAGTGGGAACCCCAAGAAAATCTGTGAATACTCTGGAGATACCATTTGCTGTAGCAGAGAACTACCATCCTCTTGTAGGATAGGAGGAAAGAAACATAAGCCAAACACCTCTACCAAAAGTTGAGAGGTGGTAATGAAATAGGCTCAGGTTTGCTCCGTGATCCTTATTTTCCCTTACTAGATCGTGCCCCCTTCAACACAAAATGACCCAGCTGGCTACGGTTCCTCTGTGCAGCCTCTCATCCAGGGGGATTTCATGCAGCCCATTTCGGAGCTCTTGGCAATCCCTAGGGCACCCCTAGGACTGGTTGCCAGCAGGGGCTTAGTGGTGGGGAAAGGGATAGAGAGGCTCCTGCCACCATGTAAACTACATAGACCCCTTGTCCGCAGGCTTCTATACTTTTTTTGCGGGGTTGCATTAGTTCTTATTCCAGTACTGAAAGGGAGTTTACAGGAAGGATGGGGAGGGAATCTTGATCAGGGAAGGTAATGATAGGATGGGGGGTAACAGTTTCAAACTCAAGGAGGGGAGATTTAGATTGGATATTAGGGAGAAAATCTTTGCTGTGAGGGTGGTGAGGCACGGGAACAGGTTGCCCAGAGAAGCTGTGGCTGCCCCATCCCTGGAGGGGTTCAAGGCCAGGTTGGACGGGGCTTGGAGCAGCCTGGGCTGGTGGGAGGTGTCCCTGCCCAGGGCAGGGGGTTGGAATTCGATGATCTTTAAGGTCCCTTCCAACCCAAACCTTTCTATGATTCTATGAATAAGTTTCAAGAAAGACCCAAATGACACATGATGCTGCCCATCCAGGCTGCTGGTTACACAGGAGGCAGCAGCTCCCTGAGACAAAAAGCCAGCTGTGAGCAGCAACCAGGCAGTCCTCAGCATCTTATCCTTTCCATCCTGCTCCTCTCACTCTGCTCTTGTGCAAAATCGCCCAGCTGCAGCCAGCAACGCTGGCACTGAGAGGAGATGGATCAAAATCCGGCGGCTTGGTAAAGGCACAGACAGTGGGGGCTCTCAGAGATCTCGCAGCCCTGTGGTCTGTTCCCCTGGTTACAGCTCGTCCCTTCTCCCTCTCCGTGCTGCTATCTTCTGCATCTTCCTAAACCACAGCGGGTAATCCAAATGCAATGCATTATGTACTGACACCAGGAATCCTATTTGTTTTGCTGTGTTAGGTCCCAGGAAGGCAGTGGCTGCAGAGGGCTTGAAACCAAAGCCATGCTCTGCCTTTGTATCTTTGGCACTTATTAAAAAGTGCAAGAATAAAAACAGGAGAACAGCCCCATACCCCTGCGTTTTTCGATCCCAAGAGCATTAGCGAAGCTAGCAATTAAAAGGAAATACAACTTTCTACTTGAGCAGGCTTGATAGGTAGTTTAAAAAAAAAAGGCAAAAAAATATGGAGTCTCACACGCCTCTCTCATTTTTCACAGGAGAATGGCCATTAAATGTCAGAACCATGAATTCCCATGTAAGGAGCTCGGCCTCGTCCTGCTGAGCGATGTGCGCTGTGCTGTGCATAGCATGTACATGGCATTGCAGATGTACGCTGCCGGGGGGAAGGGCCAGTCAGCCTCTCGCGAAAATTCCCAGAGTTTTGGAGAGGCTCTAAGCTGGTCCCTACACCTGCATCCTTCCCCACCTACTCAGTTAGGGTTAAGCAGGTTAGTGTTGTCATGAGAAAAATATCCACAAAGTAGTGTCAAATAGTTTTGAAGCAAGTTTTGAACTCTATTTTTTTCTGGTTTTATTTTCCTGGCAGAAAAAGGAGGAGGAATGGGCTACGTAGGGAATGCCTGTGACCTCTAAAATACAGCTGGGTGTGCTAGCAGCAAGTCCTGCCTTTAAAAAAAAAAAAAAGGCAGAAAACCAATAACTTTGACTCTTCTTTTGGCCCATCCCACCCCTCCTAAACTCTCTTTTCACTGATTGTAAGCAGCAGAGCCCTGGCCACGCAGCAGGGCGGTTTTGCGGTCGTGCTAGTTCCCAGCAAGACTGGCTCCAGCATGCAGCCCAACTAATAAGCCCCCCAGAAGTTATTAGCTCAGGTTTTGTGGAGTGTGTCACCTCTAATGAGGGTGTGCTTCGCTGCGTAGGGAGCAGTGAACTAATGCACCCAGTGAGGAGGGGGTCTCCCAGCTTCCAGCCCCTGCTCTGCACGTGGAGACGTGGATGATTTGTAATGCAAGTCTCTTCTTCGTTATTCAGGGAGTCCTCCCTGCTGCTCATGTTGATTTATAACAATTTTTGAACTGCTGGAAAGTTTGAGAACACTGGCGGAAAGTTGAATTTATATTGCTGTTAAAAAAATAAAATACGGGAGAACAAAAGTGCTAAGGTAACTGGTATAAAGCACTTGCCTGGATGCTGCAGACACGCTGCTTTCTGTAAGAAAGGGTGATGCAACCTCAACGTGGCAAGTATGAAAAGGATTAAAATCTAGTAGCTAATTGGTTTCAGGATGATTTTATTGATTTCCATTTCTAGAGGTGAATTAGGTGGTTGTGGTCTTGCCTCAACTTCTATGCTGCCTTAGAATGATAAAATGGTTTGGGTGGGAAGGGACCTTAAAGCCCCCCCAGTGCCCCCCCTGCCCTGGGCAGGGACACCTCCCACCAGCCCAGGCTGCTCCAAGCCCCGTCCAACCTGGCCTTGAACCCCTCCAGGGATGGGGCAGCCACAGCTTCTCTGGGCAACCTGCACCAGGGGCTCACCCCCCTCACAGCCAAGAATCCTTCCTCAGATCCCATCTAAATCTCCCCTCTTCCAGTTTGAAGCCATTGCCCCTCATCCTATCCCTACATGCCCTTATAAAAAGTCCCTCTCCATCTTTCCTACAGGTACTATAAAGCTGTTATAAGGTCTCCCTGGAGCCTTCGCTTCTAGCCTTATGGCAGGCATTTTTCTGGAAGGATCTTCTAAAAATTCTGGGGAGTCAGAGGGAAGTTTGAACCCCTGTAAGTAAAGAACATGCCTCAAAGCAGAAAAGTTCAGACACCTCTTGTCTTTCCCTTACGTAGATAAGGGTAACGTGGTAATGGTCTGCAAGAGCTAAAATGGAGACCAAAACTGATAAGAGGTCATCTTTTCCAACTCCTGTCCCATTTCGTGGCTTATGATTGAAATATCACAGGAAATAAAGACAAGACTCTGGCTTCGCTTAGTGAGAAGTGACCAGGTCCCCAGACTGGGAACTGAAGCCTCATAAATGTAGGCTGGTGCTGAGGCTCACGTTTAGAGGACATATAAAGCCACTGTGGGTAATTTTTAAGATGATTGTACATTTTCCTGAAGAAAGCCTCTTGTTCAAACAGGATTTCATTCTGGGCAGCATGGTGTTTTCCTTCGGAGGTTGGAATACGCGCTCCAGCTTGTGCAAGGATTTCAAGCACTGACTGCCCAGCGCCGCGTTATGAGGCGGTGGTTGCTCTGGTTTTACTACTCTACTGGTCATGTAGGACTTTAGATTTCGGCTTGGCGGAGTTCAGTAAACCCTGCTGTGCTTTCTTAGCACAGAAATTTTTACGCGGGATTGCAGGTGTGGAAAGTGAGTCCCATGAAGACAAGTTGCTCCTCAAGGTCTCTGTGGCAGAGCGTGGCGGTGGCACGTGGAGAGCTCTTGTGAGGGTGGTGGTGGCAGGAGCGCAACGCCAACGTGGTGACACCCCTTCCCTAGTCCGATAAGTCACTCAGACGTGCATTCGTGGAGCTGCATGGCACCTTGCAGACCTACCAAGGCAAAATTGGTCTCTCTCTCACATGAGGCTCATGTAAGCGGTGAAATGCCTTGTTGTGTGGCTTCTTGTTGAAATCTGGAAGGGGAAGAACAACATGAAGAGCTGTGTCCTCTGGATCTTGACTGAGACAGTAGGTTTTGGCTTAATAGCCTGATTATCTCCCTTTCTTCCCTCTTACTGTACTTGTTTTAATGCCTACAGTGACACACAGTGGTGATGAGCTTCTGCTGTGCCAAAGCCTTGCCACAGGGAGGTAGAGGACATTGTAGATGGTTGAAATGGTGACTCCCAAGTTTCTCTTGCCGGAGCACGCTGCCATGGGCTGTGTCTGCTTGCTGATGTTGCCTAGGGCTGCAGGCTGCTGATCAGATGGTCAGATAAAGAAGCTTTGGAGCTTTTTACTCTTCCGTCCAATATATTACCCATTTACTACTGATTTTTTTTCACGATCAGTAGAGAATTGCAGGTTTCATAAGCTGATTTGTACCATAAACGCTGTACTCAAATCCTCTTTATTTTTTGTGACAATACAATTTTTTTTTTATCCTTGTGTAAGCAGCCACGAAATTAAAGTTAGGTTTTGGCTGTTGTATTTCCCTTCTTCCTTATGCTTCCATTGTGCTGGAGAGCCCGGCAGGAAAGCATGGCTCCACTGCTCCTTAGGAGAACGTTTTTCAGTGTCATTGGATGTGTTCACCTTTCATTTCGAGGTAGTGCGTTTGTAGGGGAGTAGATGAGAGTTTTCATCAGGATTATCCCATTGTGATATTCCATTGCTCCCATTTCCCAAGAAAATTTTTGGGGGTCCCGTCCCCCCCCCGCTTTGAGAAGGAAAATGTTGATGAGAAGTCTTGGGCTGTCTTCCTACTTGAGCTGCTGCTCCACACTGGGTAGCTTCAGGCAATCCTTTATTTCCAAATCCCACCTTCTCCAGCTATTTAAGGTGGTAAAGAAACAGGCTGCTACGACTTCTTTGAAAGGTCTGGAAGTGGGGGGCAAGCCGTAAACAAATGCACTGAGTTGGAAAATGGATGAAAAAAAAAAAAAAGGATCTGTTTGTCAGGTGTCGTCCCTCCGAGCAGCTACGGCGGTACCTGCAGTGTGACCAGAGCTGTGCCCGTGGGGCTGGTACTGGGGGGGGTTTGGGAAGGAGGAGGAAGGATGGAGGTGGCTCCGCGGAGCAGAGCAGATGCGCTGGGTCTCCGTCATCCAGAAAATGCTTCTTGCTGGCAGCACAACACAACCCTGCAGGTCAAGGTCAAGTCGCTGGCAGCCCGCATCCCTGTGGAGCTGAGCCAAAGTGGTGATAAAAAAAAAAAAAAAGAAAAAAGAAAACCAAACACCAAAACCCTTTTTTTTTTTTTTTTTTTCCCTCCAGTTTTGATGGCCAGCCCTGTGCCCACCGCTGTGGTTTGCAGCCAGCGGGCACCCGGGGGGGAACGGGCGGCCGCGGGCAGGCACCGATGCTGGGCTGCTCCTGACATTTCCGCCTGCGAATGCCCAACCAATTGGCGGGGCTGGAGCAGCGACACATGAAATATGATGATTTTTTTGCTGAAGAGGAGGAGGAGGAAGGAGGGAGGGGGGAAGAGGGTGGGAGGACCGCTTGCTCCCGATGGGTTGCATGCCGGGGGCTTGCAGAGAGGACTGGCCGGAGCGGAGCAGGGGGTTCGGAGCCGCAGCCCCCCAGGGATGGCCCCTTGCTCCCCGCGCCCTGACCAGGAGGATGCCATTGCCACCCAGGTGGGCCGGGCGCCGATGGCAGCAGGAGAGGTGCGAGGCTGCCGGGGGACACTGCCGGGCGATGCCAAGGCCTGCGGACCCACAGCTTTGGAGGGGGACCCCCTGGCACCCCTCGGGATGGCTCCGGGGACCTGTGCCAGGCACTTGGCCGCTGGCGCTTTGCGATGCTTGTTAGCAGAGGGCTGAGCTTTTT
Source organism: Rhinoptilus africanus (assembly GCA_013400135.1). Taxonomy (NCBI): domain Eukaryota; kingdom Metazoa; phylum Chordata; class Aves; order Charadriiformes; family Glareolidae; genus Rhinoptilus; species Rhinoptilus africanus. Next base: position 107,497 of record VXBO01002216.1, on the reverse strand, counting down.
TTTTTTCTTTTTGGAGGGGTGGGGGGTGCTTCTGGTTCGGTTTGCTACAAAACCCCAAAATCCCACTCCTGGAAGAATGCTTTATTGCTGTGCCAGGGCTGCTGGGTTCAAACTTTGCAGCCTGATCCTTAGTTTGATGGGAAGCACTTGACAGAGCTCTTCTCTGCTTGTCATTAACCCTCTCACACCACCGCCTGGGATGGAAACTGTTAACACCTAAAAATTCAGTTGCAAGCAATTTAACCCTGATAAGGACCGACCGTACAACTCCCTGAACCGCATCCAGCAGCTGCTCATTTTTATAATGACTATGCATTTATCCAAGACCAGAGTGGCAAGTTTTCCGTTTATTATTATTCTCCCAAAGGAAGTGGGGGGGGGGGGCAGGATTGTCNNNNGGGGGGGATTGTCCTATTAAAAAATAAAGAAATCATATAATAATATTCACCAAGAAAGACTGCTCATGCAAACCACACCTCCCCCTGCTCCGACTGTGCCGCCGCTGCTGCTTTATTAATTTATTTGCACCGTGAGTGACAGTCCTCCAGAAGTGATAATTGGTGCACTGTAGCTTTAAAAGGTTAAAACCCTTTTCAAAAAGGCCTAGACTCATAGTGGGAAAAGACAAGAGAGGCTTTGGCTGGCTTTGGATCCAGAAAACAGCTGCTGATTAGAGTCTGCGTCTTCGGGCTGAATTTATTACATATTTTTCAGCAGCAGGGATTCTAGGAGGAAGCTTCCGTTTGGGTTTCTTGATCGTGGTTTATTTTTATTCAGAGGAATAACAGAGGAAGGATTTGTTCCGGCTGGAGCATGCTCACAACCTGCAAGATCTCCCATTATTAAACTGCCTAGTTTGGGCTTTAATATACATGTNTGAGGTATATTTGGGTTTTGTTTTTTTTTTTTTTTTTTTTTTATTAGCGTTATTATTATTTGGCAGCGTGCATCTCCATTTTTTTTTTTTTTAAATAATTTATTTTGAAAGGAAGCTGATCTCGTAATGAGCTTTCTCCTTCCTTACTTGAAACAGGTGCTAATGAAAGAATGCAAATAGCACCGGCTGAGCTGAACATTTCATAAAGAAGGGAACAGCCACAGACCCCAAACGATCCGGGATCTGCCTGCCGGCACCCAGCAAAGGTAGGCACGGGGCAGGGGAATTTGGGGTTTTTTTTGTTGTTGTTGTGCTCTGCGTACATATTTGCCGACGGTATATTTTCCTCCTCCCTCCCTTGCTGCGGGTGCACAACCGGAGGGCGAGATTCCATTTTGCCTCCCAAAAGGTGTCAGGTTGCCACCGAGAGGCTCGCCCGCCGCACATCGAGTGTGCGCGTATAGAGATAAATATATACGTGTCTCTGTGTGTGTGTGTGTGTGTGTTCCCTGGGTGGCCAGGCTTGCTGGCGCGATGGGCCAGCTCCCCGCGCCGGGGGTAACCTTAGCGGTGTCAATCAGCCCACGGCTGCCTGTAACCCTGTCCCTGCCACGCTCCCACCTACTTTGCTCCTGCTTAATTAGCCCTGGCTGTCGCATGAATTTATCGTCGCTTGACAGCAACTTCATTTTCTCCCGGCGTACAGAGATGATTATTTATTTATTTGGTTGGTTTTGCTGGTGGAAGACGAAATGCCGTGTGTGTGCTAACGATGTGCAGGATC
>VXBO01002216.1:93673-105735 GCA_013400135.1 Rhinoptilus africanus | reverse complement strand
GGGAGCCCATGCCCAGGCCCTGCGCAGCTTCCCATCCCTCATGCAGGTTCCCTGCGGAGCAGAAGCAGCTGTTACCTGATGCTACGGCTTGTATAAACATATTAAAAAATAAAATAAAAAATATATATATATTGCAAGCCTCATTTTAACCGCTAGATCCCTGACTCTGGCTGAACCCCCTTTTGCCTGTACAAAGCCTGGGCATTGGTTTTCCTTTTTTCCTCCCTGCCTGGTTTTCTTTGCACCCGCGCAGGGCGAGCGTTGGGCAGCGCTGGGATGTGATCCCCAGAGGTTCGTCCTTGGCTGGGAGCAGGAGTTTCGCCCCGTGCTGGTGGCGGAGGAGGGGGGAGGCAGCCCCATCTGCACCCACCCGTGGCTCTCGCTCAGGCTGCAGGGTCTCTGCCCTCTTCCCCCAGCCCAGGCTCACAGCAAGGACCGCAGTGGCCTCTCCAAGGGCCAAATCCAGCCCTCGCTTACACCTTTCAGCTCCTTCGGCTGTATCAACCTCCGAGGGCAAAAATTAGCCTTTTGTCTGGAAGTTTACCTTTATATCTCAATGTCTTTAAACGTGTTTTGTGCAATGTATTTCTTTCTCTGTGTGCATGCAAGATTATTTGTAGGTTGGTTTTTTTATTTATTTTTTTTCCTGGCTGATAAGGAAAGGCTCTGCAAAAAGTTTACCCCAATTAATTGTGCAAGCTGAGGGGGGGCAACGCATGAAATAAAATACTCATTTTATATAAACAACCCCTTGGGGCTTCCTAAAAAGAGAACTTGTGAATCTCTAACCTGACAGATAGAAAGTAATCAAAACTGAATACGCAGTTTGATCTGTGGTGTGTCCCCCCCCTTCCCGGGCTTCTGAAAGCAAGTAATTTTTAATAAGGAGTTTGGTATGGGATGCTTGGGGGAGAATATCTTTAAAATCAGCTTTGGAGCCAGCAATGGGGGAATACTGCCATGGATTTGGCTGAGTGCGGGGCTGCGGGCGTCCCCTGCCCTCCTGCTCTGCCAGAAACAGCAAATCCAAGCACCCATGGGTGCTGCTGTCCCCCAGCCTTGTGCTTTGGGATGCAAAGCAAAAATGGGTATCTCCCCAAACCTGATGCTCCCCCGTGCCCAGCCAGCGATGCTTGGATCACGCCGAGGCTGCGTGCTCCTAAGGGGACGGGACGTTCTCTCTGGTTTCCATGCCGTGCCAACACAGGAGCGTGCCCAGTGCTGCACTTTGATTTGTTTGATTATTTCTTTCTTTATTTTTTTTTTCCCCTTCTTGGAGATTGCAAATCATCCCACCTGCAACAAAACACAGGGGGAGTCGATCTTTATTTCCTCCTCCTCCTGGCCAGCCTGTGTGCTCGGTGGGATCCCTGTGCAGCGGTGCCTTGGGGGAGCTCCGCTGCTCGGCGCCAGTCCCGAGCTCTCGCTTTGCTCAGCCTGGTTTGGATGAGAAACCTCTCCAGAAAGCGCAACCTTGCGGTAACTAAGGAGGAGGAAGGGAAAGTGGCATTTTTTTAATCAAATCATCTCNGTGCAGGATCGACGCGGGCGTGCAGAGGGACATACGGCCCCGCTGGGCACCCCAGCCCCCGCCTCGGTGGAAAAATGGATGTGGTGCTCCATGGGGAGCCCTCATCCTCCCGGGGCAATGCCGGGAGCCCATGCCCAGGCCCTGCGCAGCTTCCCATCCCTCATGCAGGTTCCCTGCGGAGCAGAAGCAGCTGTTACCTGATGCTACGGCTTGTATAANAATGTATTTCTTTCTCTGTGTGCATGCAAGATTATTTGTAGGTTGGTTTTTTTATTTATTTTTTTTCCTGGCTGATAAGGAAAGGCTCTGCAAAAAGTTTACCCCAATTAATTGTGCAAGCTGAGGGGGGGCAACGCATGAAATAAAATACTCATTTTATATAAACAACCCCTTGGGGCTTCCTAAAAAGAGAACTTGTGAATCTCTAACCTGACAGATAGAAAGTAATCAAAACTGAATACGCAGTTTGATCTGTGGTGTGTCCCCCCCCTTCCCGGGCTTCTGAAAGCAAGTAATTTTTAATAAGGAGTTTGGTATGGGATGCTTGGGGGAGAATATCTTTAAAATCAGCTTTGGAGCCAGCAATGGGGGAATACTGCCATGGATTTGGCTGAGTGCGGGGCTGCGGGCGTCCCCTGCCCTCCTGCTCTGCCAGAAACAGCAAATCCAAGCACCCATGGGTGCTGCTGTCCCCCAGCCTTGTGCTTTGGGATGCAAAGCAAAAATGGGTATCTCCCCAAACCTGATGCTCCCCCGTGCCCAGCCAGCGATGCTTGGATCACGCCGAGGCTGCGTGCTCCTAAGGGGACGGGACGTTCTCTCTGGTTTCCATGCCGTGCCAACACAGGAGCGTGCCCAGTGCTGCACTTTGATTTGTTTGATTATTTCTTTCTTTATTTTTTTTTTCCCCTTCTTGGAGATTGCAAATCATCCCACCTGCAACAAAACACAGGGGGAGTCGATCTTTATTTCCTCCTCCTCCTGGCCAGCCTGTGTGCTCGGTGGGATCCCTGTGCAGCGGTGCCTTGGGGGAGCTCCGCTGCTCGGCGCCAGTCCCGAGCTCTCGCTTTGCTCAGCCTGGTTTGGATGAGAAACCTCTCCAGAAAGCGCAACCTTGCGGTAACTAAGGAGGAGGAAGGGAAAGTGGCATTTTTTTAATCAAATCATCTCCTGTATGGGGCACGGGCTTTTGCTTGGCTGCCTCTGGAGCCACAAAACCCTTCGTGCACTGCCCAGCCCAAACCCTCTTCCCGGCAGCTCGAGCAGGACACGGCAGATCTTGTCTTGTGCTACACCAGAGCCAGCGTGCTCCTCTGCAGGGGTGGTGGCGTCTGGGTCCTGCCAGGAGATGCTTTTCTATGAAGTCTCTGTGACACCTTGGGACCGAAGGGAGGTGCTGGCCCTGCATTTCGCTGACTTTTGTCCTTGCATCACCTCCAGAGAAAGGGACATGAAATTGTTGTTTGAGGCACCAGAGCCCAGGTCACCTGACAGTATTGTGCTTGCAAAGGATGCTCATCATTATTTTGTTTGAAATAGTTGTAAGATTCCTATAAATGTACGCAATGTGCAGGGTCGCGGCTTTCAAATGGCTCTCCAGCATCTTGGCTTGTTTCTGGTGAAGGTTGTGGCTGGCCTGTTCGATCGCGTTGGGTAAATGGTGGTATGTGCTGGGAAATTGAGATAGCTGTGGATGGGCCAAGAAGTTTTACGGACCCCTGGAGGAGCCCAGGTTCAGCGTGCCTCCTCCTCGGATGCACTTTAATTCTGGATTTCCACCCGGCCCTGGGCTGGTCCAGCAGTTACCAGAAATCTCAGCTATCTCTGTTCACGATGTGGAGCTGGTGAGGAAGGGATTGGTGCCAGGAGAACAGGAACATAATATTGACCTAGACCCATCATTTTTAATTGGACCAGCTGGGAGTGAATCTTTCTGCCTTGTGCTAGGAGGAGCACAAACCACTCTAGGCTTCTTTGGGGCTAAAAAATACCTAATTTCTCCACGTAAACCTAAATACCTGCAGCTGGCTCAGCTAAGGCAGATGTATAATGTGGGTTAGTATGGATCCACCAAGGTATAGTACAACCCAGCACACTGATTTATTTGACCATTTAAAGGTGCAAATCATTATCTGAAGAGGATCTTCAAAAATATACAGGAGGGCTGGCTGTTGCTTACCCATATTTAACCCTATTTCTGACCTTACTGCAAAAGGGATGTCAGAATTCATAGCCCAAATCTCTTCATTCAGTTCTTTAAAAAGCTCAAAAACTTTTATGCCAAGAATGGAAACGTAGCAGCTATGTAAGTCAAGGATTTGCTCAACTCTGATCTCGGTGGTTAACTGAGGTGGGGGCGGAAAAAAGCAGTATGGCCTTTTTTGTTCCCATTTAACCTTTCTGCGTCTTACTTTTTCTTCTGTGTGGGAAACGGGGAGGAGGGAAGGGGGAGCCGTTTGGCCAAGATCGCAGTATGAGTCCCTGGCAGATTGAAAATACAAGTAATAAGTTTTGACTCTAAGCTCCAACTGCAGACAGCAGCGCTCCATATTTTATTTTTTTTTTAGGTGACTATTTGCTGGGCGGACACCGGTGCTGTAGGAAAATGAGTGGAGAAATGTATTTTACTGTCTAGGCAATCCCTATTGCTAGACATGTTTTGTTGCACAGATGGTCCTTGCTGGGAGAAACAGGAGCAGCCTCAGCTCCCGGGGGTGTGGGTGCTCTGGTGGGGTCCGGGCCGTTTGGAGGTGAGCACCGCAACTGGTTGCTGTTACCGGTGACTTGAATAATTTATTGAGGCACGTTGCGTGCAGCGTGGCCAGCTTGGGCTCTGAGGGCCGCCTGTGAAAGCCCTCGTGGCTGAGGGACGCGGGATGCTGCTGGCATCCCCTGGGAGCAGAGGGAGGGGGAGCCCCAGAAATAGCTTCTGGGACTGTCCCCAAGAGGAGCCCAGCTGCTGGCCCCAGCCTGGGGTCATTCTGGATGGCTTGTTATGGCCCAGGATGTCCTAATGACCCTGACCCTAATGGTCCTGGCTGATCTGTCTCTCCCTGCAGCTGGGAGAGGAGGATCCCACAGCCCTGCTGCTCCAGGGCTGCGTGCAAACTCCCTGTGTGGGATTCCCATGGGACTTGGGACCTTCAGATGGGTTGTCTCCACCCTTTGAACAGCCCAGATGTTTCAGTGCAGTGGAGAGATTGTCTCTTGCTTCCCCTCCCATGTGCCGTCTCGTCACTCTGGCAGCTCTTGATGTGGGATGCGTGGCCACCTTTGAGAGAAGCCTGGTCAATAAAATCCGGTGGAGGAGACAACGCGGGTGGCTTGACTATCTCCTGTGTCTCTGGAGGAAGGGTCCAGGGCTGCCGCTGACTCAAGGCCCCGGTTTGGGGGCTGTCAGCAAAAAGAAATGAGTAAATCCTGATGTAACAAGTGGTCTGCTGAAAATAAACGACCTCAGAATTTATCATTCTGTTAAAGTACAAGTGAGAAAGGCAAGCGCTGCTCATGATGATGTCAGGGATGATCTTAGAGTCCTTCAAAATACACCTCTGCTACAAACGAAACTTCTAATCCGCTTTTTTAGTTGCCTTTAGAGTTTAAGCATATTTTATGTATGCCAGTGGATGATACTGCTAAGTGATGGATTTTAAATCAAAAGGTCTGATATGTTTGAAATAACGTTTGCAATTGGAGCTCAGATGGTCTTTTAAATAATTGCTCATGTGCAAACGAGCGGACTCCTGGGACAGGCTCAGCTGTGCAAGCAGCATCCCATCCTGCCTTGGTCCCAGTCCCTCTAACCACGTCCATCCTGTGTCATCCGTGCTTCAAAGGCATTTCCAATCCTCACCAGCCAGGTCCCCTTTATCCCTCTGTGTTTTAGTCCATGAAAACAAATTTCTCATCCCTCATCTCTCTCCTTATGGCCTTTACCCGATTCTGTGTTTGTTGTCACAGTTCTGGATGTTGTATTCCTGTTCACCCCATTTTTTGTTGCTTATAACTCATATTTTCAATTTATATATTTTTTTTGGTGGTCTTGGCATCATAGTGAATTTTATGGGAGAGTGAAAATTGCTGAGCCAACCAGGTTGTCTTGTTTTTAATGACTGTTCAAAAGCAGTTTGGCCAAGTTTCTTCAGAAAACTATTTGCTGCAGAGAATTTGTTGCTGGAAAGGAATTCTCCCTGCGCAGCAGGGACATCTCCTGCATAAGGCAACTTTTACCTTACTGATACTGGCACTTCATTATAACTTTGATTAATTCATTGGGCAGTAATTTTATGCAGTGGAAAAAAAAAAAAATCTGCTACCTGGCAAGTGAAGGACATGTACTGTGCACCCGTGGCAGATTGAAGGAAAATATTTAGAGTAGCTTCGTGTCTCCGAACAAGATGTGGTGCCGTGCCAAGAGAAGGTGGCTGTGTGGGTCAGACCACCCACTGCAGGGGGTGAACGTTGGTCCTGGGCCAGCTTTAACAGCGAGGAGAAGGTGTGCTGGTGTGTGTGTGCGGCTCGGGGGCTGCAAGGTGCACAGGGGCTCAGCCAGCAGAGCATGAACCACAGCCTTCAAATAAATAAATAATTTAATGAATGGAAGGTATTGCTGTTATAGCCGATGGAGTTGCTTTTTGGAGTGCTTGACAGGCTGAGAGAGCTGGGGGGGTTCAACCTGGAGAAGAGAAGGCTCCGGGGAGACCTTGGAGCCCCTTCCAGTCCCTCAAGGGGCTCCAGGAAAGCTGGGGAGGGACTCTGGATCAGGGAAGGGATCCATGGGACGAGGGGGAAGGGTTTTAAACTGTAAGAGGAGAGATTGAGATGAGATATTGGGAAGAAATTCTTGGCTGTGAGGGGGGTGAGCCCCTGGCCCAGGTTGCCCAGAGAAGCTGTGGCTGCCCCATCCCTGGAGGGGTTCAAGGCCAGGTTGGACAGGGCTTGGAGCAACCTGGGCTGGTGGGAGGTGTCCCTGCCCAGGGCAGGGGGGGCACTGGGTGATCTTTAAGGTCCCTTCCAACCCAAACCATTCTATGATATATGCCTAGTTTGGTTTATAGTGAAAGATGTGCTTCTCCGATGGGGAAAAAAAATACATTATTTTACTCCTCAATTATGCTGGAATGGGATTTAGTTTTCTCTTGTGAAGCCATAGTGACCTGAAAGCAGAAGTCCTGTTGAAAGTTGTGCTCCTGTCATGTAACATATGAAATTATTAATTTTCCTTTGTCTACTGCACACCCGCATGTCCATGAAGCAAGGCGTATATACATGTTCTCCCAACTCCTGGGGATGGTTGGGTTGATGCTACCCAAGGTCTCTCGTGTTTCCCTCCACTACAGGCAGTTTAAGACAAGAAAGACTCCTCGTTTTGATTTTCACAGAAATGTGTCACCCTGTAAGGCAAAAATGGTCCTTGGCTTCAGTTCCTCATTGGCACCTCAGCAAATGCCCGTGCTGTGGGTTTTCGTGTGGCAGGAGGTAACTGGCATGGTGTTGGGTAGAAAGATGCTCTTGTTGTTTGTGTAGGGTCCAGCTCTGTGGGACCCTCATCCTGCTGGAGATTTCAGGGTGCTCCATCACACAGAGTAGATGATAAAACCGAAACGGAGATGTGCAGAGACAGGGAACTTGGGCAATCCAGAGCGGACAGGGTGCTTGGTTGACCATGGGCCGTGAAGGAGGAGTCTGGGCTGTGTTCATGGGGATGTCGTGGAGAAGAGCTTCATGCTCATTTCACCTCTTATTTTATACAACCTGTGTTTCCATGCTCCAATTTCAACACTCCCTTGTCAACTGGCAGGGATCGATAACGTAAATAACAAGACATGACAATAATGTAAATAACACCAGAACTCAAAAGTCTTCTGGAAAACTTGCATGGGGAATACCAGGAATGTAACTAAATTCCCGGAATAGCTACTTGAGTTGGACAATTTGGCTTATTGATGAATGCAGGAATGCAGTGAGTTATGATAAAGCTCTGGGATTTGTATGCCTGCAGCTGGCAGGACCTATATTCCCTTTGCCATTGAAATTTTGGGGTGCAATGGGGGCGTGTTCCCTCCTGGGTAAACCAGCTCATCGGTTCTGGCGCTGCCGTGTGCTTCCCAGCGCTGTCTCCTGGTGTGATGTTCTCGCTTATAAAGATTTTGCAAATCATATGATAATCCTCAGATAGGGAGGACTCTAAGGATGCTGTAATTACTCTGTATCCGTAGTTATTCTGCACTTTGTTTTGGGATGCTGTGTACACTTTTGAGGCACAAACCCATCCCTGAGCAGTCTGTTGTTCCTTACAGAGGAAAAGGTTGGGTAAATTCAAAAATCAGGAGGACAATTTTCTCAGTTAACTGTACATAACAGGTTTCTGTTGCTTCTGTTGCTATTTCTGTCACTGTTTACTTTTTTTTTCCCTCAGTCATTTGGATTTTGCTCAGTGTTTGCCACTGCAAAAGCTGCTCAGGGACTGATGCTGTCTGCAGAAGCATAGTCCCACGTCCAAAATGCATATTGAGCGTAAAATCTTGATTATGAAAAAATCCTTACTTGGTTCTCCATGAACAAAGAACCCTAAAATGAACTTGGTACTCAAGAGCAGACTGCCAAGGTGTGGGGGGAGAGAAGGCGCTTACATCTGTATTGCATAAAGTTTAAAAAGTTAAGCAATCAAAAGATGGAATAAGTAAGCGTGAAGTTCAATATGTAATCATAACCTCCCTTTGTGTGGTGTTTATCAGATAGAAGGCAATCTTGTGTTATTTACAACTTTCAATAAATAGATATTTAAGATAAGCTCGATCATGTAATTAAAGACTTCTGACACATGGCCAGATGCTCTGCCTTTATGTTGGTGTGAATGAGAGCAGCGGGTGGCTCTGTACCACCGTGCCTCTGCTCACGCGCCTAAAAAAAAACCCACCCAAAGGCTCTTTGTCCCACTATAACTGCACTGTCTGGATCTAGATGGCATGGAGGGATGGGACCGTCCCCTCCCTAGGGCAGAATGGGAAACTGAAAATTGTAACCATCTAACTCGCTAAAGGACACTAGATGTGTTTTTGCAACTGTTTATAAAAGGTGTGCCCACAAGCAGGAGAGTTGCCTGGATTTTCCAGACAATGTTTTGGGAAGGAAATTCAAGCTCCCCAAGGGACGGGCGGTGACTCCATCCTTGCAGTTAAGGACTGTGCTCCAGGAGTTGGGGCTGAGCTCTGCGCTGGGCTCTTCGTCTCACAGGCTGGCTGGGACCCGAGCTTTGGTGAGGGGCTGAAGCCCAGGTCTGGACCAGACCTGGCCCCAGCAGCCCTCCTATGCCCTGTGCTGAGGGCTGAGCTGGGGCTGGAAGAAGGTCTTGCTGGGGTACCAGTTGCAGAGCCCAGGGTGCAGGGTTGGAGTAAGACCCAGTGTATTTCATCGAGAAGCGAGCTCTGGGGACTCTAGGGATGTTTTGAGCCCATCTGGACCTGCTGGGGGGGATTTGGGGAAATAAAAGTGCTCCCTAAAGTGAACAGCTCGGCGCCTCAGCAAGATGGGGAGTTAATTGAAGCATGGGGCTTGAGATCATTCCTAACAAAAAACTTACTTGACTTGGGATAACTTTGAGCTGGAAAGATGCAGATGAGTGGAACCCATCCTGGCCTCCTGGAAGAGCCTTCCTGGCCCTTTTGAGTTCCAGCACCCCGTGCAATATAGAGGTATTGTTCAAGGCAAGTACTTGTACGCCTCACTGGGGTCTTGTTACTGAGTTTTTCCAGCACCGCATGGGCACCTTGGACTTCATATCTCCAGATGCACTTGTGGGCTAGCAAAAGGGGGGAATCCTAAGAAGACCATGACAAGGGATACCATATTTTTTTGATAAAAAGCTGGAAATAAGAGTAGTAGAAAGGAGGAGTAGAAATAAGAGCAGTAGAAAGGAGGAGAGCAAAGCTGAATTTGTAGGGTTTATATACTGGCACATTGTCTACTTTTTCCTAACAAGATGGAATTGTTGCATCAAGTTTTTGTGTAAGGTGGTATGGTACCTTTTTTCTTTTCTCTTTTTTTAAAGATAGAGTACTCTGTGCTTTAACAGGGGTGTGCTACTTCTCTCAAACTTGTGCCAATAGAAGTCATCCGTGAACACAGTATTTGTAGACTTGGTACTGACTGACTGAATTTTAGTGTTGCAAATGAAATATTCACTTCTGCATACGTATTTTTGCATTTGCACCATACTAAAGGCCATGAAAGGGTACAACTGACTCCCAACAAACAATCCCGCTTGCTTTTTGGGGAACGTTTTTGAGCAGTCTAAACCTTTTTAAAACCTTAAAGCTGCATAAGCGGCTTAAACCCATCTAAAGCCTTAGATCATTTTAAACAGCTTGTGCCAATATAAGGACTTAGATTATCTTAAATACCTTAAACAGATCTAAAGCTTTAGTGGAAGAATTTGGCCACTCTCAGATTTGGTTGGTTATTTGATGGATTTCATGGGTCCGTTGGTGACCACTGGATGACTCAGCCCAAGCACTCCTTACTGGAAGATGCTCTGATTTTCTCCATTTTGTGATTTTTATACTTTGAATATTTATTCCTTTGACAAGTGAACACGGCACTAAAATCTGAATCTGTAGCCTTAACTCTGCCCTCATGCTTAGGTTATGTTCACCTGTAACTTTTGTACAAAGCCCTAGGTTATTTTGGCTAAATGTGTATCTAATTTGCAGGAGAAAATGAATTCTGTTACACCAGTTGAGGAGTTTCAAAGAATCATGAGTGCCTGAACTGCCCTTTGCAGTCTGGGTTCTTATTAATTGCTTACATAGCTTTGAACATCCCATCTTAAGATGTGGTAGCTTAATTAAACCTCTTCAAAAATGTACATAAACAGAAGAATGAGTCCAGACTGTGACTTAAGTTAATTTGGACATTCTCTACTTATTGCCTGCTCCTCACTACTGCATCCTCATGGTGTTAATGTAAAGTTGGATTCTTCCTTCATTTTGCAGGGAAAAATCAGAAGTAATTCAGGCTCAAAGAATTAGGGGGTCTGGGTTTTTTCCTAGTTTGAATTAGATGGAGTTTCACTTCCACAGCAGCCAGCTCCGAAAGGCTGAGTTACTTGCTTTCCCTTAGAGCACAGCTTTTCTGAAAGCTGAAGAAGCATCAACCCTCGGAATATTTTCTTTAGGAGATATGTCGATAATGACACTACAGCAGTAAGAAGACAGCATCAGTGAAATTTCCCACTTGTACTCCTTAGCTGAGAAAAGTGAAATTTATCGGCAGTTTGTATTAAAACAGGTGGGTTTTGTGGTGGTGCATGCAAAGCAGCGTTAACCCTAAGCTCTCTTCTCAGTTACTGTGTATAATGTAGTGTTGGAAAAGGCCCAAATAAATCGGAGCGGAAAATGTGACAGTTCATACGAAAGACTAACCTGGAGCAAACCTGGTATCTCCATTCGTCGTCCTCGTGGGCTCTGCCATGTGCAGTATCTGCTTTTCAATCTGTCCTACATATCGGCAAAACAGATGCACACAGATCTCTGACATTACGAGGAGTCAGTATTTTAGGACTTTCATGTATAAGAACAGTTTTAACTTGCAAGAAACTTTAGAAAACTGAGAAAAAGTTTCAGTTTCATTTTGAGAGATGTGGCTGCTCAAGCTCAAGTGTTAAACTGCAAACACAGATTATTCACAATGCAGTTGGTAATAAGTTCTGGTCTCCTGCATTTTATTCACTTAATAAATTAATGTATTTATTATTCATGGAAGTAGTAGGTGAGAGCTTGCTTGTAGGTGAATTACTTTCTTTCAGCCTGCCAAGCTCTGAATTCTCTTGTAGATAGTATCATTCATACTTAGAGCAGGAAGCCTGAATGCTACCTTAGTATCTCTGAGAATATCTAGTGGAAAAATCTGGGATTTTACAAAAAGCCTATTTTTTAAAAAAGTAAATTAACAAAACCCAACATAAAATACATCCAGAAATTCCTGGGGGTTACGCAGTGCTGGAGGTTTCAGTCCAAGCCTGGCTCCTTGAGCAGCTCACTGTGGGTGCAGCTCTCTAGTACATAATTAATAAAGTTCTTTGCCTTTCTTAGAATATCTGGCCCAAGGAGTTCAGGATTAAGTTTGCTAGAAATGTAAACACGTTGCAGCTGGGTAAACCACAGCTGAATCAGGGCAGAGAGCAGAGCTGCTTTATAAATCTGATTTTTCCTTGCTGACTGACTTCCCCTGTCCATAACCTGGAGACTAGGACTGGGTTTGCTTCTGTCGATGTTCTGCAAATCTGAGGATTTTTGCCCCTGTGATCTCGGTGCCCTTGTCTGCTCGGACGGGATGTGGCGTGCTGGTCACTGGTGGGGATTCCTCCTCTTGCTGCAGAGCCAAGTTGGTTTTGGAGCCGGACTGGGATATTTCTCCCCTCCTGTGGAAACCCACAAAGCTCCTGCTGCTTGATTAGTGACAACTTGGTGCAGTGACTTTTTTTTTTTTTTTTTTTTTTTTTTTTTTTTTTCTTTTTTTTTCTTTTTTTTTT
>VXBO01002216.1:45241-93505 GCA_013400135.1 Rhinoptilus africanus | reverse complement strand
TTTTTGTCAGTTTGGTCAGTTATTTTTTTTTTTTTTTTTTTTTTTTTTTACTTAGCTTAGCCATTTTTACCTTTTTTACCCTCAGTTTGCTGCGAGATCTCAGCTCTGTGTGCCTCTGACTGGAAGCTCAAAGCAAAACTAAAGCAGCTGGTTGCAGGTACCCCCCCGCAGCAGCCTCTTGCTCTCAAAGGTGGTCATCCCAAATTCTGGGCAGTTGACAGACATAGGAGAGAAAGCATTTCCTAAAGCCAGCAGTAACGGCAAAATGAGTGAAACCCATCGCATTCAAAAAGGACAGCTTGCAAGGTCCTGCACGCGAGTCAGGGCAATCCCAAGCACAAATCCAGGCTGAGTGGAAACTGTATGGAGAGCAGCCCTGAGAAGGAGTTGGGGGTGTTGGTGGGTTGGATCCACGTGATCCAACAATGTGCGCTGGCAGCCTAGAAACCCCTTGCATCCTGGGGTGCACCCCCACAGCGTGGGCAGGGGGCGAGGGTGGAGATTCTGCCCCTCTGCTCCGCTGGGTGAGACCCCCCCGCAGGGCTGCCCCCAGCGCTGGGGCACCAACAGCAGAAGGAGACGGAGCTGTTGGAGCGGGGCCAGAGGAGGCCCCGGAGATGCTGGGGGGGCTGGAGCCCCTCTGCTGTGGGGACAGGCTGAGAGAGCTGGGGGGGGTCAGCCTGGAGAAGAGAAGGCTCTGGGGAGACCTTGGAGCCCCTTCCAGTCCCTAAAGGGGCTCCAGGAAAGGTGAGGAGGGGCTGTTTACAAGGGCATGCAGGGATAAGATGAGTGGTAGTGGCTTCAAACTGGAAGAGGGGAGATTTAAATGAGATCTGAAGAAGAAATTCTTGGCTGCGAGGGGGGTGAGCCCCTGTCCCAGGTTGCCCAGAGAAGCTGTGGCTGCCCCATCCCTGGGGGGGTTCAAGGCCAGGTTGGATGGGGCTTGGAGCAACCTGGGCTGGTGGGAGGGGTCCCTGCCCAGGGCAGGGGGGGGCACTGGGGGGGCTTTAAGGTCCTTTCCAACCTAAAACATCCTATGATTCTATGAAAAACAAAGAAAAGAGCTTTTTTCCTTCCCTTCAACGTATTTCCAGCCCCCTGTCACAGTAGGTCTGGCACCCCAGTGCACCCCAGTTGCAGAGAGCTCATGTGCAGCACGCAGCAGAAACCTGGGTGTGCAGACGGACCACGCCTGGGCAGAGGGGTCGGCAGGACAAAGGGGCTTGGACCTCTCCTGTCACCACATCCTGGACAGAGAATAGAAATAAGCTGCTTGTTCCACTGCAATTAGCAGCCAGAGATGGGAATACTCACCAAACAGTGCTAAAATAAGAAGTAAATAGGTTTATTATAGAGAGTGTGGTGTTCAGTGGGCATCACCCCAGGGGTTCTGGCAGTGCCTGCATCCCCCTTTGCTGCCAGGCAGGACCCTGAACCCAGGAATGAATGTAGATGGGCTGGAGGTGTGACAAGTGCTGTTCAACTGTGCGCCAGCCGTTATGGGATGCAGAGAATAACTCAGCATACATGGGCTTGTAGCAAAAGGCCCAGCTGCCTGATGTAGGCAGCTGAGGTGACAGGTTTCCAGTTTTCCTTTCTCCTCAGCTGGCTCACACAAACCGCAGCGGTACAAACAAGTCGGTGTTAATCCACCTAGCAATTGCATCTTCCTTGGAAGGGGCCCTGGTTTCCCAAATCATCACCATCCAGGACAGCATTTAAGCATGTGCTTGCCTGTAAGTGTGTGTTTAATTGCCGTCCTGGATAATGTTTTACTTAATCATGTTTCTAAACATTTTTCTGGGTCAAGGCCAATGTTGGCATCCTGTGGCTTGCTCCGCTGCTGTGTGAAGAGCTGCCAGTGGTGGATGCAGCATCCCGGCCCCATGGAGCGTGGACGGGCATTAGGAGAGGTATTGCCATTGAGATGAGCAACGTTCAGGGAAGGAGGCTTGAAGCTCCCCAGTAAAGAAAAGATCTGTGTTATTTAATGGGGTGAATTGGTGAATAGTGAGCTGTGGAGGGTGATAAAACACACGGTGTTTGTAGCAGTGAAGGATTTGTAATGTCGGTATATTCGGGTGAGGATTAATGAGCCTTTTCAGCTCTCAACGACTTGCTGAAACTCCTCAGCCTCATTCGTTTGGGGACTTAGTCAGCATCTCGGGGCTTCTTACAGACTTCTTAGAAAGCTCAGAAGCATTGTCTGTCTATGCCCAGGCACAGGCGTGCAGGGAAGTGTTTGTGTTCAAAAGTAACGTCTGAGATATGGAGCTGAGGGCTTGGACCTGCCTGGGCACTGACCTCAAAAATCTGTGCAGAGCAGGGAAATGTGAAGGCAGAATATTTCCACTATCGGCTTAAACTCCTTTTTCTCCACGTTAAAACATGGGAGATGTGTGGACTGTACCAGGAGGAACAGCAGGGTGTCCCAGAGATCTGCTGGGGGGCCTGGGCTGAAAACACCCCTGTGTCTGTACCCCAGGAACTCTGGCAGGATACGTCCATTCTCTGCTTCCTTCTCCTGCTGCCAGCTTTGCCGAAGGCTGGTTGCAGCCCAAATGCAGCTTCATGAAAGAAACTGCTGATGCTGCACCCGTGCTGTGCATCTTGCTCTGAGAAAAGTTCCTCCTGGTGTGAGATGGTGCCATGATGTGCCTCCAGGTCCTGGTATGACTCACAGCATCCCACTGTTTCTCTTCTTGACCCCATAATATATATATTTTTTTGAAGCCAAACAAAACTTAATGCTGTGTCAGGGCTGCAAACCTTGTGAGATGTGGGGCCGGGTGGCAACCATGGCACTGTCTCCGAAAGATGTGAGCACTGAAACAGTAAGTCGTGCCACCATGACGCACAAAGACCGCATATGTCAAAACTTTCTTGCCTTGCCCTCCTCTCTGCATGGAGCAGAACGGTACATTTTATGGCTGACCAGGTTTTATGAGGCCAAATATGCTTGGTCAATGTACCAGAAGGGCTGTAAAAACCCTTGTATCAAAAGTGGGGACTAGTTTCACTGGTGCTGGGATGTGGGGAATTGGAGCTAATGAATTCCCAGCGCTCCTGGGCCAGAGATGAGCATGAGAATGAGTGGGCACAAATTAATAGAAGGTTGGGGCATGTCAGGAATTTAGGTGGAGGGGTTTTTTATGCAAGGAGGTTGGTGTGTGAACCAAATTGCAGTGGGAACAATTAATATAAATTATTTTTAAAAGTGCTTGGATGTAAGGACAAACTTGAAGATTACAGCTGATAACTTCAAAGAGGAAAATCACTCCATTTGCATTTGATGTCAGGGGAAAGAACATTACCTACTCTGTGAAGGAGCAGACTTGGGGAGTATGTGAATATTTGATGTCTTAAGGGAAACTGGCTGCATCTCCTCTTTATGCTGTGTCATAAAACCGGGACAACGAGGTCACTTTGTCACTAATGGGCAGCGCATTTAGAGTTGGTGAAAGGAAATAGCTCAGCCAGCACGCGGGATGCAGTGCAGGAGGAGAAAAGATGAGATGGGAGATGTACCGCCAGTGGGGGGGGGATGCTCCCACTGGTACTAGGTCAGCTCTGGTCCCAGGCACTTCCCCGAGCTGCATTTTGGGTTGCAAAATGGAGATTCGCTTGTTCATCACTGAGGTTAAATAACTTACTGTGAACATCAGGGGGGAATTTTGTTCTCCTGGAGAGGAGTGAATGGAGTGAATGATGGTTTGTTAAGGCCCTGTTTCACCTCGCAGGAGAAACTGAGCTTATCACCTCTGTTAGCCTGATCCTCCGTTTCTCTTCCCAGCGATGATAGGGGGTGTTAGTTGGTGGCACATGAGTGTGGCTTGGTTACCTTCTGCCAGTTTCTTCTGCACTCCAGATTCTTGTCTGGGTTGAAAGCACTTGTGTGAGCCCTGAGTGCTGTCCATCAAGGTGCACAAACCCAAACCAAGAAACTTCATGTTAAAACCCATGCTTTCATGGGAGGTATTGTGGTGTCTGTCGCAATATTGATTGTATGGTAGGTGCCTCGCAGGGTTGGGGCCGTTCCGTGGCTGCCTATGGGATGCTCCCACTGTTTTTCAGCTGGGCCGGATTGTAGCATCTCACAGAAGGCTCCAAGCCCACCCAACTCCCCTCCTTAATCTTCGTTTGCTGTCAGCACAATCCATCCATTGCCAGCCTTGCAGAGAGTCACACAGTCATTTGAGAGCTGACTTTGATCTGCAGGCTCTGAGACAGGAAGGATTTAGGTTAGTTTTGGCCAAGGAGGAATACCTGCCCTGTGCATACTGCAAAAGCCGGAGCAGTTACCCTGCTGAGCAACATATTTGGCAGCGCAGGGGCCGAAAAAGGTCTTGGGAAGTGGTTAGAGCAGGCAGGGACATGGGTATGGAGGATTAAGCAGGTGGTGAGAGCTACACACCACGCTACACGCTTGTTAGCGTGAAGTTGCGCTGATGAGCTCCTCTGATTGAGGAGGCTTGAGTTTCTCTTGCGTCTTCTTTGTAGCTCTGGTCTTTGCTTTCTTCAGCTCATGCCTCTCGAGTGGCGCTGCCAAAGCTCGCCGTCCTGTTTGCTGGTGGTGGGATTTGAGGATGCAACAAGAAACGGAGACCTGTTGGCATGGGGAGTCGCTGCAGCCTCTCGCAAGCAGCCAGCCTTTGTGGTTTCTGTCTGAGCAGCAGCAGAAGGCAAGATTTGTTGTGACATTGAAAAACTTTGCTGGCACTAAGGAAGTGTATTGGTGCTGTCAACAGGACAGGGTGGGTCCTGGGGGGGTCACCTGCCGCTCAGCTGAACATTAGAGAAACCTTCCATGCCTTATTGAGTCCAAAAAAAAAAAAAAATCAAAAAGAATGAAAAATCAGGGTACAAAGGGAATGGATAAATTATTTGTTGGTTTAAAAAAAAAAAAAAAGTCAGGTTGTTTTGCTATCTGTTTTGCAAGCTGGGGAACCTCAGAGTCCCCTTTTGCTCCTCCCAGTCCCAAAGGAGCCGTGGGAGGGTCACTGGAGAAGAGAGATGGGGTTTTGTCTTCTTTTTGCTGCTTATACATGAAACCCCTCAGAAACCCTCTTGTTCTCATGGGAACAGGGTGAGAGGGATTACATCCATCTTACAGCAGAGTTTCAAGAGAGGAAATGGAGTGGGGGGGCTGCAAGTGCACCCCACATGTGCAACCAGATTTTTTAACCCCAAGATCCCCTTAACCTTTCTGTGAAGGCAGGGCACAAGCTATCCCTTCATTTTTGCTGTTAGTCTCTGTAATGGGAATTTAATACTCTCTGGGCTCTCTGCTGTTCTGCAGCGGAAAACTATATTGTAGGAATAATTGCCTGTACATGAAATAAAATTATATTCTCTCTTGTTTTTGATATGGTGGAAGTGGCTTGTCTTCCTCCAGTTTCTGTCTTTGCATGCTTTCCTTAGGGAAGTACCTACAATCTTTTAATTGTTGACAGTGTAACGCGGGGCAGAGTGACATTATTTGTCAGTAATACAATACTGGAGGAGCTGCCCTCCCCTCTCTCTCGTTTTCCAATAAGCAAATTGAACCCCGTGCAGTGCTGTGTTCAACCAGCCCTTTCCAGCTCCCCATACCTGCCCGTGGTGCTTGCGTCCCGTCCATCGCGCCAGCAATTAAGTGAGGATTAGCAAACGAAGCTCTCTCCTCCCCTGGGTGACTTCACTATGAGACAGCTTCCCTCATAAGGAGAATTTACGTTGGTAAAGCTCAGTTGTATCATCTCCGCTCTAAGGCTGCGCGGATGTTTGTGTGGATGTTGTCCGTGTCCCCGTGCTTTATGGAAACGAATCGGAGGAGTCCCTGAGTGTGCAGCTGAGTCACCTTTTCATTTGTGTGTGTGAACTGAGCTTTGGAGATGATATTTCTGCTCGTCCCATTAATTAGGAGGAGGCAGCTCGTGGTTAGTCCCAGGCAGGAGGCGGGAGCACACGTGGGTGCTTCCCCGATGGAGCTGAGGTGGGAGAGGACACTTGGCTCCCATTGCTGGCAGTGGGGACCTTCAGGAATGGTTTGGAGGTGGCAAGTTGGGTGTGTTTGCTGGGGTTTAGTGTCTGGTGTGCTGGCTCCGGCACCCCGGCAGCAGAAGGAGACATTGGGGTATGTTTCCTAAACCTTTTCATACCAATTGGTTTTGCCAATATTTTCATCTAAGAAGAGGCAGTGTGAAAGCACAATATTTAAGTTTTCAGCATTAAAAGAGACTCCTGGTATTCTGAATTATGCACAGACATTGTTTTCTTAGGGTTGCCTGGAGGCCAGATCAGACCCACGGCTTTGCAGCCCATCCAGGCGTGTGCTCACAGATAACTCCTCCCTCCCATCAAACACCGCTTAAACCATGAGCTATAATGGGTAGAAATGAAAAACCAAACAGGAAAGGGCTGCAAGGTAACGAATAGTGAGACACTCGGGGAAAAGCTGACTGTGCAGAAGGATGGCGCAGGCGGAGGAGTGTTGTCCTCTGCAGAAAGAAAAAGTGAAAATAGCAATAATACCTGTGTCTTGCCTCAGAAAATTTTCTAGAGAATAGGAAAATAGTAAAAAAATGTTCCATTTCCTGAAAACAGTATCGTCTGAGTAAAAGGTTTTGCCCTTTTTGCGCTTTATGCTGCTGTGCCCAAAATATATAATATTATTTTATTAAAATATCAATGTTCCATAGAAAGCTATTATATTTTCTGGGCAACTTTCTTCTAAGCCCACAATCAGCTAATGCTGGATTTTTCATCCTTTGCGGCACATTATCCTATATAATACATCTCTAAGTACTGTTGCTTATTCTTGCAAATGCTACGGTGTTCTTGGGATTTTACAAAGCTCTTGGCTTCTACTCTTGCGACACTGATTGCCAGTGGAGTAATTGCATTTTATTTTATTTTAAAAATTGCCTATTCTTTTAAATACTTAATGCTGTCTTCAAGTGTTATTTTCTATCATATCGCACTTTTTCATATTTACCTTCGCAAAAGGAGGTGATAACCTGCCAGAACAGAATCGTGTATATATATTTTTATACAAAATATTAAAAAAATATGATTTTTTCACCAAGTATAAAGCTGGAAAAAAGGAAAGGAAAAATCTTTAATTTCTTTCTGTAACGTCCAGGGAGCTCGCTGTAGTTTTGTGCTGGGGGTTCACCAGGAAAGTTTTGTGCTGGGAGGAAAAAACCACAACAGGATGGTTGCAAGGGCAAGTCGAACTGACGTGGAGCACTGAAAAAGTCGTTGTGGCTTAAAGAAGCTGCTTTCGAAGCGAGTCCTCCGAATTTACCCCGCGTGTGCGCTCCTGAGCGAGGCCTCACCGAAAGCTCCTTGCTGACGGGCGCAGTGGGAGGCAGCGCCCTGGTCCTGCAAGGCACTGCATGCCGGGCGGCAATTAAGAAGTTTTACATGTATGCAAATGGAGAGCAGCGGTTACGCCTGCAGACTGCGACTGCTCCCTTCTGCCGGTGGGCACGAATCTCCTTCCTGGCAAAGCAGCTCTTGAGCATCTGCAGGACTAATAAGCTAGAAAACAGGCCCCGGGGAAAACCCCTCTCTCTCCTTCTTTTTCTTTTTTTTTATATCTTATTTTTCAGCACTCCGAGGAGAGATTTGCAAGACAAAAGCGTTTGCTTTGCATTGTGCGTTTTGTTGGGTGTCTCTGGGTTAGGTGGAAACACACCTGCCATTTTACTGCTTCCTGCAGCAGATGCAAATAGAGCATCCTCTCAGGAAAATGTGACGGCCCTTAAAATAAACTCCGCTGCTCAGCGGTGCGCGCTGTCTCCGCTTTCGTGCTGGAATGTGTCTGCAAAAACAGAAAGCCACAGGATAAAAATACAGTTGCCCACTAGTAGTAACGAGGGGTTTTGATGAAAGGTGCGTGCAGACTGCTGCTGTTTATTAAGGTTCAGCGCAGGGGTGTTTCAAGGTGTGTGTTGGGGTGGGGGGGGGGTTGGGTTTTTGTTTTTCTCTCTCTCCTTCCTCTTTCCCCTCCCTGTTTTGCTTCATAGAGCCCCTTGCCTGGCTCTGTGCCTGCGAGCCACATGGCTGGCTGTGATGGGCAGCAGCCTTGGCTTTCCCTTGCCCGGGGTGTGTTGCTGCCTGCCTCTGCTGTGCTGCCAGCTCTCCTTCCTTCTTCCTTCCTTTGCCACTAAGGCTAAAAGCTCTAGGGGTCCCCAGTTCCAGCAGGACAGGGAACTGCTGGGGAAATTCCAGCAGAGGCTACAGAGATGCTGAGGGGATGGAGCATCTCTGTGCTGAGAAAGGCTGAGAGCCCTGGGGCTGTTCAGCTGGAGCAGAGCAGGCTGAGAGGGGATCTCATCAATGCTCAGCAACAGCTGAAGGGCGGGGGGTGAG
The DNA here is from genome assembly GCA_013400135.1 of Rhinoptilus africanus. Lineage (NCBI taxonomy): Eukaryota > Metazoa > Chordata > Aves > Charadriiformes > Glareolidae > Rhinoptilus > Rhinoptilus africanus. The sequence goes on along the minus strand of VXBO01002216.1, from coordinate 85,147 downwards.
AGGATGGGGCCAGGCTCTTCCCAGTGGTGCCCAGGGACAGGACAAGGGGGAACGGGCACAAACTGGAACATGGGAAGTTCCACCTAAACCTGAGGAGGAACTTCTTTCCCTTGAGGGTGGCAGAGCCCTGGCCCAGGCTGCCCAGGGAGGTGGGGGAGTCTCCGTCTCTGGAGACATCCCAAACCCGCCTGGAGGCGTTCCTGTGCCCCCTGCTCTGGGTGACCCTGCTCTGGCCGGGGGTGGGACTGGGGGATCTCCAGAGGGCCCTTCCCACCCCTGCCAATCTGTGATTCTGTAACAGGAGAGTTAAGGATAGCTTCAATGGGTGAGAAATTGTCTTGCTTTTGGCTTCCTCATCCTGGGGCCAGACCGTTTGGTACACAGGGACCATGAAAACCTGCCTGATACTGGCATTTCGCTCTCAGGTCATCAGGTGACTGCAAAAATGAATGAGGTTTCTTTCAAGTGTAGAAAAACAGATGAGGAAAAGCGACTCCTTTATGCAACTGCTGCACGGAGGCAGCCGAGGCGTGCGGAACAGGACATGGGGAGATGGGGAGTTTGGAGGGGACAGTTCTGCACGTCTCTGCAACAGTCTCTGAGCATCAGCTGCTGACTCAGCACTTGCTTTTTTGTTTTGTGCTGGTGGCTAGGTGTGGATTTATCGTCATTTGGGGTGGGCTCTCCAGTTTGCAGGATGTGGACGCGGGGAGAGATACGTAGAGGCTCAGGGTTTATCACCTGGAAAATACATGGCTGAGTCATTCAAGAAGCTCTGCTATCTTTAATATCACAGATAGGGTTTGCTGCCAGCATTGTTTCAAGACAGAAAGCTGAGATAACCTAGCTGGAGGTCAGAGGGGTTGTTTGGAGGTATTGGCTGGATTTAGTTTTGTTTCTAGTCAAAATAACTTTTGGTCATCAAGTGCTGGAATGGTTGGTACGGGAAAAGACAGATTTGCGTGGGGATCAGAGTGGATCTGCCAGGAGCAGAGACGTTTCTTCAAGGTGATGTCAAATGGCAGGATTGGAAACAAGAGGAAAGGTGTTGCCAGGGGAAGACAGGACAAGGAGCCCCACAGCTTTGGTTGTCTGTGGGACACAGAGCTCAGAGGAGACTCTGCAGGCAGCACAGCTCAGGGAGAGCACTGAAAGGAGGTGTTCAGGATGTCTTGGTAGAGAAGGGACATCCAGAATTGATGGAAATTCCTGCTTAGAGAGGCTTGAGATATTCAAGAGGCTGAAAACTCCCGAAGGATGGGGCCAAACTCTTTGTAGACAGCAGGGAGGAGAGCTGAGCCTGGGATTCTGCGGTGGGATGGGCCAGGCGGTTGGCAAGGCTTCCTGGGAAGAGCCGGGTGTGCAAAGGATTGCTCGCAGGTGTGACTGTCACAGTGTCTGTTTTCACAGCCCGTGTTTTTCTTGGCTCCTGCATGCAGGAGAGGGGTACCGAGGCATGCCTCCCCATGCTGACAAGAATTTCCCTCAAGGCTTGCTGGGCTCAGGTGTCTTTTCCTCAGAACTGCTGTTGGATCGCTGCAACTTGCTGCCGTTTTCCCCCTTTTTGTCCCTGGCTCTTGGTTGGCAGCATCCCATCCCTGCAGTGCCTGNAAATGGGGGGGGGGGGCACACAGCACAAATCCAGCTGTCTGATGTTGGGGCAACCCCTAAGAAATCGAACTGGCTGCCATGGGCTGACCCTCAGCTTGCACTGGGGTATCTAGAAGCCAGATCTCTTTGCGATTGCTCTTTTTAAGGTGCTGCGTGATCTGCTGAGGAGTGGGGGGCTTCTCCTTGAGTGATTGCATCTGTCTTTCATTTGGGCCATAAGCATTTATCCCCCCACATGTGGGACCGGCTTCTTTCTGTTGGCAGCATCTACTGAGACTGCATCTGCCTGGATCCCCTTGTGGCCCAGCTCCCTGCCCCTCTGGGGCTGTGAGGCAGAGGGCAAGCCCACCCGGGCTCTTCCTTATGGCTGCAGCTGTGAGACAGGACCTTTAGTAACGCCAGCTTTTCCTTTTAATGCCTGCTGGCCACTAGGAAGTAGGTTTGGTTGGAGTAAAGGGCATCCCCGCTGAAAAGGTTTGGCCCCAAGGCTGCCCTCAAAGGCTGTCCTCCAGGGATACTGCTGCGCGATGGGCTCCTGAGGTCCCTCCTGCTTCCCTTTGCGGAAATTCATGTTCTTGAAGTTCGGTTCGTATCTTGTTTCCTGAAAGACCTCAGAAAAAGCAAGTAGCTCTATTTTAAACACCCTCTATCCGTTTGCTTTACATTTTCTCAGCTGGGGGCTATGAACATGCTACTGTAGGGGTTAAAGTGGAGCTCCTCCGCGGGTGGCTTTCACCTCGACTCCTGCTCGCTCTTTATCCCAACAGTGACTAATCCTCATCCTTTTGGTTTCTTGGTAGAGACTTGCAGACCCCAGGAAAGCCTCCCTTCACCCTCCCTTCCACACCTGCATTTCAGGATCATGCAAGGCGGTCACACAGTCCTGATGCTTGGTGTACCGTGTGAGGCAGCAGCTCGAGACACGGCTGATGCTTCAAGTGCAGTATTTTACACTGAGAATATCACCGCCCCCCTTCCTCATGAAGCTGTCCACATCTGTAACAGCTTTATTTGTTTCCAAATCATATTAATGTTTCTTAATGTTCTGAATCTATGCAGTATCCTAGCAGATCAGCTCTATGGGCTACTTGGGACTCAGAGCTGTGCTGAATTATTTGCAAGAGCGACCGATGCCAAATATTCTGCTCAGAGAAGATCAGAGAGTTTTTCTTCTTTTAATCATGTGCTTTCCTCACCTGATGAAAACATCTCAGTACTGCTCTTGCTAATAGCAGGAATCCTAAGAAAACACACAGAGGGATTTGCAGTAAAGATTAAGCTACCACCAGCTTGCCCAGACAACTCTATTATCCCAGCAGAGCAAACCTCTCCAGTGGAACTCCAGTAACCTCAGCAGAGGTAATCGTGGGCAGATGCATCACCTGGATATGATGTCATTGTACTCTGCTAATGTTATTTTGTTCAGTGGTTGAAAGAGGTTGATGAAATGGCTCGGAGCGTTAGCACACAGCACCAGGGGCTTGACCAGGGTGATTTACGCAGCCAGCTGGAAGAGAGCCCCAGTTTGGGCAGCACGACACTCCCTGTCCTTTCGCAACATGCCGATTCCTGTTATTGTGAACTACCTGCTTGAGGCTCTGAGGAGGTGCTTGGCATGGCCCGGCCTGGAGTTTGTTGCCACGTTTTTTCCTCTCCTGAGTTGCTGGACTTGCGAAGAGCTTCCCGCATGTGTTACGTGAGCCTGGGAACTGCCTCCTGCCTGGAGCCTTAATCTAGGATTAGATGCAACCGAAGGGATGCTGGACTGCAGTAGACGTTATCCACCATTTTCAAGCTGAGACTTGAGCGTTGGTGCCCTCTGAGATCTGACCACTGCGCTCTCAATGTGTGCAATATCATCTGGAAGCAGAGGAGGAATTCAGGCTGCAGTCCAGCTCCCACAGTGTTCCACGAGGTAGGGTTGCTAGACATCCGTGTAACGTGAGATTTCCTGTATTTCAGACCATGAGTTGTATTGGAAACACACGGGATGCTATCCTTCTTGTGTTTCTTGAGCAGTTTTACTATGGGATGTGAGGAATCCCACTGTCAACCGCCCCTTCCCTAGATATATTTCTAAGAATCTTCTTCATTGCCTGTCTTTGCCCCCAAAGTTTGCATTTGGCCATCAAGCTGGAAGGACAAAGCGACCACTGGAACGTGTTTCAGGTTTTCACTTTTATCATGTGTCTATCCACTGGCTTTCTTAAAACCTTCATCATAGTCAACCAAACTGCATCACAGGTTACTGCTAAGGTGAAAGACTAAATGATGTCTATCAGATGACTATTTTATTACATAGTTAAATGCAAAAAACACCTGGGTTATCACAATTACCCAGTGAGAGCTGATTTTGCAGACAAGGAAAACACCGTGGGTCCCAACACTCCAGACTCCTCAAAGTGTTTGGCACAGCGTCACATGGAGAATTACACACTAAAGAAAATGGAGATTAACTCATGAGAATTCACGGGGTAGGAATGGCTGTGACAGGAGTCCCCTGTAGAACAGTCATGGGTTGAGCTCCTCTGTTGCTCTGATATTGGAGCGAGTATGAGGAATACCCTGAGGAGATAAGTGGACAGCATGTTAGGTGGCTTCATGGGGGAAGGGAGTTTTGCGATGGGAAAGGAAGCGCTGGAGGATCTGCACTGATTTTCTACAAAGTGCTGGTTCCCCATGGTCAGGAAGATGAATTCAAATTAGGATAAATGTGATGACCAGCTATTACAGTGATGAGAACAGAACAATTTCCGTACCAAGCAGAGGTTAAGGGCATACCTACATCATCATCATGAGAGGCAGTCTTGTCTTAGAGTTCACAGTCCAGTGTAAAGCACAGTAGTGAATTTATAATGATGGAGTTGAATTTGGGACTTGCCAAATTCACCATATAAATGATCAAACGTGCATTAAATAGAAACAGTTATGGATGATGTTACAGCTAGTCGGAATGCAGACCAGTGACTGTAGTGTGTCTTGAGGTGCGCAGTCCCCATCAATGTTATTATATTATTTGGAAAAGGAGACTTTTTCTATAGAGAAGTACTAAATCAAGATCTGATGATTTTGGGGTTTGTCTCAGCAAAGCTTGGTCTCAGAGAGACTTTTTGTCTGACACACCTTGCTCCTAAACAGGCAGCTCTGCGTAACCGCCATCTTTCAGCTGGGAGGAATTCAGAAGGAGCAAACACGTTTGTCTCTGCACCTCGGCAGAGAACTGTGTGGGTTTTGCTTCCTTGTCCCTGGCTGTAGGAAACAAGTTGGGCCTGATGGTTCTGGTCATAATTAATGAAATACTGCACTGCTAACTGATGATCATTTTTTAGTGTGATCTATAGATGTCCCTAATTTGAGACATTCTCCCTGACTAGGTGGATGGGAGCTGGGGCTGCTGTTTGGGGAGCTGTGTTCAGTTCCTTGCTTCCTCCCAAAATTTTTCAAAGCTTATGGGCGGTGGAAGCTTTCCTTAGCCCAGCTATGTGAGGTCCTGAATCAGTGGAAGAGGTAAATTTACAGACTCAATGACTTAGACTTGTGACTTAGTGCCTTTGAAATTTTTTTCTCTTAGGAATAACACTGAATTCCCTTCCACCTCCTGTTCTATGAATGCTGCTCCTGGCATCCAGGAGCATCTGTCTGCTGGACAGGCCAAAGTCACGTTCCTCTACAGTGAGCCAAGGTGACACCCATGTCCCACATGATCCTGGGGTCTTCGCAGGGGTCTGCTCCCCGCTGACCTTGTTGCTAGTGCAGCAGAAGGTGCTGAAGTTAAAAGCCGAGCTCAGCTTCTTTGCATTTTATCAAGTTGCATTTTTAAAAATAATTCTGTTGAGTGAGAATTGACTTATATTTTTAGAAAAAAGAGAAAAGACGTGGCACTTGTAGTGTTTGGGAGAGCTGTGTGCTGGAGTCAAGAGTGTGGATGCCGGAGTCTTTCCCTTCTGGACTCCCACAGCCTCTAACAGGCATGTTATGTTCCCTGTTCAATAGCTAGGGATGTAGGAATGCCAAATAAACCGAGCTGCTGGCTTTCTGCGCCATGCTGCAGAATTACACGCTGCCACTGTGCTTTAGGCTAGCCTCAATTACTTGCTTGTTATCAGGGTGGAGATCAAAGTACATCATTTAAAGAACAAATGCAGTAAATACCTTGAATTTATATATAGAATTTTTTTGGAAAAGTGGATTGTCACTACAAGCTCAAGCTAATCTTTTGGATTTTGCATAAAGAACTGGGAAGAGAGAGACACACAAGTGTTACCTGAGGTGTCTTGATTTGCATGATGTAGCCTGATTTTATGAGGATACCGCTGCCTGCTGTGTAATTCCTGTTTCCACGCCTTGGCGTTGCTCTGGGATCTCTGTGTAGTCTGAATTTCCTCAGGTCTCCGGGTACTTGTGGAGTTGAGTCAGTGCTCCTTTCATCTTCTAAGTGCTGACTTAGATGTTAGCGATTTATTTTCTTCTGCTCTAGGTGTATTTTTAGTATCTCCTGAAAAGTTGTGTACCTTGAAAAGTAAAGCCAAAGGCACCACCGGAGAGTTTGCTGATGAGCTGATTACTTTGGTTCATCTGGTCCTTCCTTTTAGAGAGATTTCTTTCCCTTCATAGCAGCTTTGCTTTGTGAAACTTGTGATATGCTTGGAGGAAAAAGCGTTCATGAATTGTCGCTCAGGCTAAATCCTTTGCCATTTTAGTGTGGTCTGGAACTGGAGAAGGGGCAAGGGGCAGAGGAAGAGAATATCACCATGAATATGCTCCCACCCCATCCAGCAGCAAGGCTTTTATCTTCCCTGACATTAGAGTTGCTGTAGTCAGTTCAGATTAACTAGCAGATAGTAGTATGTAAGAGATATGCAAAGCCAGAGTGGATTTAGAGGTGTAGCAGCCATGAAAACAGTGGAAGTTATTTGCCGTTGTAGCAGGCTGTCTGGTATATAAATTACAGGTTGTGTAATTCAAATGTGTTAATGAAATAGTGTAAGCTAAAGCCTACCCTGACAAGCGAAATGAGTACATAAAATTGGATTTCGTGGCTCTTAAGAGCAATTTGAAAGATACTTTTTTCCTAAAAGCACTTAGTTATGCTGCAACCCCAATGTTTTAATTACGTTGAAACTACTCGACTTGCATATGGTGGGGATTGTTATTAAGATGTCTCCACAATGAGGTTTCTCATCTCCTTCAATGGACTTTTCTGAATATAAAAGTGATAGCCCTTGCATGTCTGCTTCATTTGCTGCAGCAAACCTTCTCATAAAAGTTTAAATGATCTGTTTGGCGTTTTATGTACAAGCTGGTGGGAGAACTGGTATGTGTCTTGATGGACAATAACAACAATTCCTCGCCAAATGTAAATGAGGTACTTTTCCATAGTTCCCTAATTTTCTTAAGAAAAAAAATATCTAACAGTCAGCCCTGCAGATGTCTGTGGTATTGTCTCGTCTTCAGTCTTGCACTTCCATCCTGAGTTTCCAAGGCACAAGAGGTGACCGCAGCCATCAGCAGATGCCCTTTGCCAGCGCTGCAGAGCATCATCCCGCCTTGTCGTGAGACCAGCCTGCACAGCAGCCATAGGGGGATGTTATGGTTTGAGAAAACCCATAACAAAGTGTTGTCATTTAGACAATTATTCTATCATCTGATAACCCCTCCCCACGTGGAAAGGGGAATCGGGGAAAGCAAGGAAACACAAGGGTTGAAATACAAAGAGAAATACAAAGGATAAGACTAAATAATTTGCAATAATACTAAAGAACCAGTATTAATCCTGATACTAATATATATAAAAATTATATTCAGCTAATTATACCAGTAGGAAGCTGTGCATTCACAACAGTGGACAGCAAATGCTGAACACCGCGTGCACCGTGGCTTTGGGAGGAAGGGAAGGGCTCAGGGCTCTGGCACTGGGGCAAGGAGTTTCTCTGGACCCCCACCATCAAGGAAGAGACACTACACAGCAAACTTTCTAATTTGTATCGAATGTGACATTCATGGTATGAAATAAACCCGTTGGCAGCCTGGGTCAAATGCCCAGACCTCGCTTCTCCTCATCCCTGCACCTTACCTGGCAAGGCTTAAAAACACTGAGATCTTGAATCCCACGTAGCCTAGCAGGCTATAAAGTAAATATTTTCACAAATTCAGACACTAGAGTCTTCTAAGAGTGCAGGTTTCCACATCATTAGAAGAGAAATTAGTCCTGTGTTGCTTAACCCAGGACAAAGGGGACGCCTGGGATGGTGCCACCAGCTCGGACGGTGCTGCCACAGCCCTTGAAAACATTTACACCCTCAGCCCTTGGGGGCTGCCAGGCTGTGGCTGCTCTGCTCCTCTTTTCCAGCTGGATTGAGAGGCTGGAGGTGAATTGTTATTTCGAGCTCTGTCTCTTTCCCCCTTCTTTTTGTAGCAGATGGGGAGAAGGTGAGAAGCCATGAACTTTTCTGTCAGCAGTCTTCTGAGAGCAGTCCTTTGTGTGCTCTTTATCCTAAATTCTCTACTACAAAAAAGTCACAAAGTCTGCAGAAATCCCACCTCAAGGAACAGCTGGCTCCAGGTCCAGCTGGTAGGGTTTGAAATGGAGCTGGGTGGAGAGGAAACAATTTTGAAGGACTCACCCTTTGCAGAATTCATGCACCTTCTGTTTGCAAAAATACCAGGAATCCCCAGCGGTCCCCCTGGCTTACCGCTGAGCTGCATTTCTCAGGAAGGTAGACAGGAATAAGGGCCTCTTCAAGCACTGGGTTCACTTGAATTGAGTGGCTCCTTCCATATAGATTGAAGAAGACAGAAGTCCTTGCATTTATCACCAAAAAGCTGGATTATGTAAAATTTTGTCTTTCTGAAAGCCATAGCGAGACAAGGCAAAAAGCTCCAGCTGATGCGAAGGAGAGGTTGCGGGTCTCCTGCAAGTCTGTCTACAAAGGGAATCTCACTCCATCGCCCTGCTTTGGTCCTCTGCTCCAACTGCAAAATCACTGTCTTGGTATGGGTCCTTGAAAACCAACTATGTTGGAAATTGAATCTCCGCTGTGCTCTTTCTAAACAGCGGAAGCACCAAAGGGCAGCATAAATCCAAGAGGCTGGGGATGAGGAGCCTTCCACCAAAAAAACCTAGGAAGTAGAATTAGCTCTGCCCTGACTGCCAGTGCTCAAGACAAGATGGAAAAAATCTTTTGCCAAGTAAAACAACTCATCACTCTAATGGAGGTGTGTAAGAACAGAGGAAGAAATAACAGCCCCATAAAGTGCTCTCTCCACCACGCTGGGCTAATGTGCTCTCCTGAAAAAGTGCCCTTGTAGGACGGCTGTGGGCCTCACAGCACCCCCGGGTAGACAGGGGGATTTTTGAATCAGGGAACACCCACCTGTGTGTATCCAACATGGTTTGAAGAAGAAATGAACCTGCAGGCGTAGTCTTTGTACTATTTGGATGTCTAGTGCATTAGCACCGAAAGGAAACTCCATGTTGATATTATTTAATTTTTAATCTAGAAGTGGAAGAAGTGCACTTAAAAACCCCGAAAAACACGCCAGCTTTCTGGGTGACAAGGGAAGCTTTAATGCAGTTTCACTAACACTTGAGATTCCTGCCATTTTATACAGAGCAAAAATTAGTTTTAAGAGCTAATAAAACCAGCAAGCTTCTCAAAGCTGGAAAACATCCCTTTCACTAAACCTCTGAAAATAAGGTGTCCAAAGATACAGCAAACATTTATTGGATTTTTTTTTTTCCTATTTCTGCATAGGTTTTTTTACAAAAGAGTCTGCTTTTTGTGAGTCTTCCCTTAATCTACTTCTGACTTTTGTTGTTGTTGAAGGAAACTTTGCTGGCTGAAGCTTTACTCCTTTAAAAGTTTTCTGTAAAGCCTTTGTGCCAGATGCTGCGCACCAGCTCAGCGCCTCCGTCCTCACTCTCTGCCCTGGCGTTGGGCTCTCACAGTTTGCCTTGTTTATTCTGTATTCCCCAGGCTGATTAATTAAACTGCCCAACTTTTGCAAAAATATAACCTAGAATTACAGTAGGGTGCCTGTGGATGTCTGAGTGCAATCAGCGTGTGGAGGGTAGGTGTGTTTTGGTGTTAACAAACTGAGCTGTTGCATTTTGTCTCAGTTAGATTCTTTATCACAGAGCATTTAACAGGGAAAAGGTAGCCCATGTAATCATTGCTGCATCCCTGTTTTTCCCCCCGCTCCGTTTCGCTGGATGCGGAGAAGCGCCCTCTTGCACGAGGAAGTGTTGAGCTGAGGAGCTGGATCATCTGGAAGCAGCTCTCCAAGGCCAACTCCTCTTCTGCCAGACCCTGCACCGCAGGGGGAGATGACCCTGCGCCGGGCTGCAGCCCCAAACCCGCCCCGAGCAGGCTGCGAGGAACCTCTCACCCATCCCAGCCCCGGGCCAGGACAGAGCCCAGCAGTACGACCCGGGGGGTGGCATCTCCGTGTCACCTCCTCTTGACGGCCCATGTAGGGAGGCTAAATAATAGGAAATGAGGGGTGGTTGTTTGCCGGCCTGGTGTGCGATAGCTCCAATGTTGCCGTCTTGAGCTGCTGCTGTAGTGTATAAATATGTTCTGGATTATTTGGGCAGCAGATTTGGTTTTCTTTATTGGCTTAAAAATAAATTGGGCAGCCTATATTATTTAAGCCGTTAGTCAGGCTGCTCGCTCCGCCGCTGGAGAGCCCTTCTTCAGTTCTGTATTGTCATTTCAAACCCTGCTTTAGCTGGGCTGCTTTGCCTTACAGATCTTACTTTATTCCCCCCAACATTTATTGCTATGACTTCTGGGTGTTATTTTCTCCGCCATACAGGCATTCTTTGTGCTTGCTTGAATTCCCATGGGTATTCCTGTCAAGGTTAATGCATTAATACCTGTTTCATGCTAATGCGTATAGAAGTATTATGTATACTTTATGAATTAACAAAAAGCTAATAATTGCCCAGCACATGATATTACCTGTAAGTCCATTCAGAGCTGAGCGCAGTGAGTTTTCCTGCTCTGCTGCAGGCCAACATGTGCTTTGATGTTTCTCATGGAGAAAGAACAAAATACCCTCTGTCTCCATTGCCAGAAATCACCCATCCTGATTTGTTTGGGGAATATTATTTCCTCTTAAGTCCTGCATAGTCTTCTAGCTTGTTTGCTTTGGTGTTACTCTCCCTTCTACTGTGGAAATGTGGGAGCTCAGCTGAGTCCTAAAAGTTGAGGAGGCGACCTCTTGACTTAATCCACCATTTTTCTCGCCTGGGTATGTTTCTGGAGAAACAGCCTGGCAATATTTAAGATTGTAATTTTTTAGCTGCACGATGAGATGTTGCTTGAGGATGCTGCTTAGATCTTAGCGCTGGGAAGCAAAGGGTTTAATTTTTGGTTGGGCAGTCAGCTGGCCGTGGACCATAGGACTATGGACCCTGGCAGAATACTTTTCATGCAGAATATCTCTCTTTGCCCGTATTTCGTGTTGCAGGAGCGTTGCCTGGCCTCAGACGCAGCCCCTGCAGCTCTGCAGGGTGGATTTGTTTTGTTTGGATGCTCGTGGTGTGGATGACGGCTGAACAGTCGCACAGGAGCTCTCAAACCGCGTCCGCTGCCGACTTTGGCTGTACCCAAAGTGGCAAATGAAATGTGGGAGAGAGAGAAACTTTCACACCTTCTAGCCAGCCAACCCCAATGGAGCAGTTAGCTCCACTGTTGGCTTTTCTGCACCTAAATACACCACGGGGCTGTGTTAAAGGAAGAACTTCACACCACTTCATTCTCTGTAGGACTTCAGGAAAAAAAATAACCAAAGTTCTCCACGCAGTTTCCCCACTTGCAAAATTGCATTAACGATGTTTGCATGCGTTCATAAAGTGTTTTGTGCTTCAAGAATAGAATTGTTATGTCAGTGCTGTGCATTGTCATTATTTATTATCTCAGAGCTAATGGTATCCAATACAAAGAGCGCGGCATGATTTCGGAAGCTGAAGGCATGCCGCGTTTCCTGATGACAATGTGAATGATTGCGGCTTTTTGAGGCAGTGTGAGACGTGGAATTTGTCCTTTGCAGCGTGCCGATGAGGAATCCTTCATTGTTCCTCCAAGCGAGACTCACCAGGCGGTAGGTGTTTTGTATTAGTCTGGAAGGACACTGGAGAAATTTGAGAAAATAGCTGGTGTAAATTTGTGGTTTCAGCAATATTAAGAAACTGTTGACATGTTGGGAATAGCATTTCAGGGTGTAAATGAATGAGAAAGGCAGTAGGAAGATACTTGAGTTACAAAAACATTTCAGCCTTGAAAGCCCTGCATGACCTGTCCTTCACGGGAATAACATTTTGAATCCAAAAGGAAATTATGAATAACTAAATTTTAATTCCTCCCCCTTGCTTCTCCCCCACCTCTTCCTCAAAAGAGGTCAGCACACACGTAGTGGAACAACCATATGGGCTGTACCTTGGCTCTGTCATCTTGTTGCATCTCACAAGCTGAGCAATGTGAGGTTTGAGTCTGGTCCTTGAGCAGGAGACATCCAGGCATAAAATCATAGAATGGTCTAGGTTGGAAGGGACCTTTAAGACCATCAAGTCTAAGGAGTAACCTAAGGTGTCAAAAGGTTACAAGTTTTGGCTGACCTGGCCAGCAGAGGAGCCAAGGAGAAGACTTGGTTGTTTGGAGTCAATGAAGTTAAACCTTACAGAAAATCCAGCTTGTGAGCCATGGGTCCAGCCACTGCCTCATCTGAGCACGCTCCACTTAACCTAATTCCCGGTTGCCACAGTATTTTGCATTTTTAATCCAGAAATATTTCAGATGAGCACAAATGGCTGCATCCCATGGTTTGAGGTGAATGCTTTCGACTTAGATGTAGAAACTTAATTTTGAAGCTAATACTTTTGGGAAGTTTTGTCATAAATACTTGCGTCCCTTCAGTCCAGGGTCTTCACTGTCATGAGGCTGGTCCCAAATCTTCTTACACAGTTAAGTGGCTTTAAATTTTTCAAAAAATCAAAACATCCAACTATGTGTTAAAAAATGTGACCCCCTCACCCTGTAATTTCAGATAATTAAATACATCCTTGCATATTTGTAGTCTGCACAATCAGTTGTTCAAACATGACAGTCTTATTAAGTATGGAGTGTAAGTAGTGTCTAGTTTAAACTAGTGCGTATTTATTTAAAAAGAAAGAAGAAAGAACCTGTGGCCAACAGAAATCTCGTGTCGTACATCCTGGCTGACCTGCTGTTGTCTATTAAGGTATGTTTGAGCTTTCAGATATTAGAACTTTTCAAAGGAAAACACATGGATCCCACCTCTTTCGTATTAATATTTCCTGAGTGCTTTTCCTTTCAAGTGTTTCTGTTTTCAGTGGTGCCTTTTTCAAATTAAAAAGGCTTCCCAAGCCTTTAAACACAGCATGTGTCCAAAGTGTGGAAAATTCTCTTTGAAGAGTCACAGTGTTTAAAAAGAAAAAAAAAAAAAGAAAGGGAGGTAAAAAAGGAGGAGTGCAAATGCTGGCTGGTGTGGTGTGAAGGGCAGCTCGGTGCTTTCAAACAGAGCATTTCTGATTAGACATGGGCTTTGCCGTGCTGGTGTTACACATTATCCAGATAAAGATGAATATGCATGCCGGCGTACTTTGAAATATTTGTGTGATCTATATTAATCTAGTTGGTGTTAACAGGAATAGTTGGCTGCTCATGCTGTTTGCATCCGAAGTAGGATGTGAAATAGCTGCGGCTGGTTTCTCTGGAAGGATTCAGGTGAGCGTGGGGACACCTGAGAGTCCTGACATCACGGGGAGGGCAGGGAAGAAGGGGAAACTTTCTCTACACAATATAGACTTCTTTTTTTGATATAATGACATTTGCATATTCCTCTGACACTGGCCTGCATGCTGCCGTTTTCAATGAAATGTCAAGGGTTTCTGTGATAAAATGCGATGGCCAGACCCGCACGCCGACCTGTCCGCCCACAGTGAATCCGCAGGATCAGGGGCCGCTTTTGTGACTGCCGAGAACTTTGAGATTTCTGTGGGGTTCCTGCAAATGAATGGGGGATTAGGAAATACTTTACAACTTGCCAAAACTCTCCCTCAGCCTGAACCTTCCCTCTGCTGGAGTGCTCTGTGGGCTTTCCCAAGCTTTCCTCGTGGCTCCCTGAGCATCCCAGCTTGCTGGTGGAGGAACAGGTCTCAGCAGTGCTCGGATGTACTTGAGGACCCCCAGTGTGCTGCAAGCCCCCCCGTACCCTCTGAGCCGGACAAGCCAGAGGCTGCCACAGCCCTGTTTCTTTTCTCAGGTCCAGGCGAAGCTGCAGGTTGACGTGGCGAGGGAAGGGACCGGTGCAGCCCCTCACAAATCCCCAATGGCCTCTTTAATTGAGGAGGAGCCATTCTGTCCTTTTTAATCGGTGCAAAACTTTTCCTGCAAACCAGCTTAGGTAGTTATTTGTAGTCTGTCATTATCAGATTATCCCAAAGCTGATTGATGGGCAGGGAACGCGGTGAACGGCTGACCCTGAAGCTGCTGCAGAGCAGGGTGTATTGAAAACCTGCAAAAAAGGCAGTTATGTGGTTTTTTGTCTGTATTAACCAGCAATTAATTTCCTCTCTGTTACTGAAACAGCTTCCAGGATAAAACTGGATACTTGTAGGCTGCTTGTTTTATTTCTCCGTGTTTGCTATTCCCTTTTTTTTGTCTACCTTGCGTTACTCATGCTAATTGTAGAGCAAAACTTCTCTCCGACTGGTGGGGTTGTGAGTTCACAGGTTTACTGTTAAATTACTGCTTGTCTAAGGCAGTGACGTTCAGGGCAGGAGCTGCGAAAACACTGGGAGAATAGAATCAAGTCAAAAGTTTAAGGGAGGATATTTCTTCTTAGCAGGCACCTAATTAGTAGGAAAGGAGAAAAAGAAATAATTTTGGCTTGCTGTGACATGAAGATCTCTGCATTTTAAGACATATTGTCTCTCCCGTATGCACGGCTCGTGACACTGGAAAAAGAGGAGACTGAGAAAAGCTTCCTCTTCTCCCGGGTCACAATTGGGAAGAGAATTCCAGGTTTGATTCCCCATCCCCTCCCTTAACTGCGGGTTGACATTTCCTTGCTCTCCATCTGCTTAGCACTGGAGTGGAGTCATAGTACATAAATTGTCCTTAAACCTTGCCAGATGCTTGATCAAAGGTGGAGAGATAGTACCCAGGTTAAAGGCCAAAATTAGACCTGCAGGGAGCAGATGCAGAGCGAAGGTGTCCGAGGGAACATCGTGTTGGATAGAGTTTTGTAGCTGCAATGCACAGCTGGTAGCAGGAAGAACAGGGAGAAGAATGGATTCCTTCACTGCTTGCCCTTTGGGATTTAGGATACCGAGACAGTATAGTCTGGTCTTGCTTGATTTCTTTTGTTGTTGTTGTTGTTGTTCAGAGCTGAAAGTTAAATTGTAGGAGTGGGACTTATTCCCTTGAATGTACCCAGCAGGTTTAGTTGGCTTCTGGGAATCCCTCCGAACATGAACTTGAACTCCAAAGGATGGAGCTGCTGGCCTTGGAGGAGGTGAATAAAAAGCTCAGCTCTCTGTATCTTAGCTGCTCTTTGCATTTTTTTTGTCCTCTGAGGCTCTGCTCCTTTGTCTTCCCAGGCTGTTTCCTGGTGCTTAGAGGAAAAAAAAAAGGCCACAACTGTGCTCTGAGAAGAGATTTGTGCTATAATGAGAATCCTTTGCTTTTATTAGCGCTATTTGCATAGACTCAGAGCATGTGGAAGATAAGAGGCTTAAGCTGTTAAGTGTAGAGAAATCTAAGGTAATAATGAGGTTACGGAGGAAACCCTTGGCGGCTGTGCCGTGCCGGGGGCAAGCCCTGCACCCTCCACTCAGCCCTGCGGCAATGCCAAATGCAGGGCGCAAAATGGTGCCAACCCCAGGAATTTTCCCCGTCCCCCGAGATGTGCAGCACTGCATTTTGCCTGAAATGCTGGCTGTTATTCTACCTCTTAGCTCCTGTCTTTCTCCCGCTATATTTATAGCCTTTGCTCCTAATTTCTTCCCGTCTAGCACGGGGTTTACCGCCCGTCTGGCGGGGTAAGCGGTGGGAGGATGCCCAAGGACCTTCAGAAAGCAGGAGCAGGCGGAGGGGCTTTGCGCTGCCTCCCGGCTCTCTCTGCGGATGCTTCAGCACGCTCTGGGAGCCCGCGCGGGTGGGATGCTGCTGGTATGAGATGGACAGATTTTCTTATAATGACATTTACTTAAAGACTTGTTTAGATGCTTGACTGAGAACCCTTCCTGGAGACAGACTCCTCCTTGGAATATGCCATTTTACAAAGCCAATACATGCTTGATCTTTAAATATATATAAAAGTATATGTATGATATTTATACATATTTATATGTATGATTGCCTTATTGATAGAGCACCCTGTAGATTAGTAGGAAATGTAGTTATTAGCTCTTGATAAGCAGATGCTTTTCATCCCAGCTGTTTTTTAATTAAACATCGATGTGAAGTGCAGCTGTTCATTCAAAGGACACTTTTTATTTCTTTGTAAACCACAGCGTTTTCCATTGTTGAGTTCTATAGCTCAGCGCAAGAGGAAAATTCTTCATAAGGTCCCATTTTCATTCCTATTTAATTTTCTAACAAATATTTCTTATAACAGCTCAAGGTAAACTTAGTTTGGGAACTATTAGCAAAGGTGAGGTGTGGTCTTCAGGAATGGGGAGAGGATTTATTTTATTAGCTTTTAAAATATTTTTAAACTTGGTTGCTTTTGTGTTTGTTTTTTTTTTAATAATTGTAATTTTATGTGTACAGCTGTGACTTGAGGCTTTCCAAAAGCTTGGAGCCTCGGCAGTTGTTTGAGAATCCGTGAATAAATCAGAAATTGGTGTGAGACAGTAGGGCATTGCTGAAAATATTGGGACTGGCTATTCAGGAGGGACAAAACTGTGGCTGAAACCCAAGTATTAACCTGGTTCGACTCTAAATGGCATAAGCTGCCTGAGCGGATGTTCTTATTGTATTCTTCACTGATGGAAGAAGACCAGTAGTGGGTTTGGAGAGGATTTTTATAGGCCACCAGTGATATTACAAGCAATTGTTGATTTTGATTGTTAACCAGTCTGCCAAAACAGTATCTCTTCACTGTTTTAATTTAAAACAGCGGGACTGTTTCTGATAAATCAATTGTGTTTGTATTACTGGTCATCTGGGTTTTTTCTTTCTTGCTGTTCCTTTTCACTCCCCAAATACACTATAGGGATATTAGCAACACCCATGCTGGGAGAGAAGTTAAAATAAGCTTTGCAACTGCTGAAAATGTTTGAACAATCCCTGGTCATCTCAGTTTTCTGCTTGTTGGTGCTACATTTCTTGATTTCTGAGAGCTGCACAAACTAACGTAGCATTCCCAGGTGATGTGCTCAAAATTTTAAGGTACTTCACAGAATTTCCTTGTTTAGCATTTTTGCATTTTTGCAATAAACCCACCTGGACGGAGCATGTTTCCTTTAAGGTCCTCTTGGTCTGTGCGGGAGACCCCTGGGTTGCAAAGAAACGATATGCACAAAAAAATAGGAACTTTCACTATTTTTACTGTAGCATCAAAAAAAAAAAAAAAAGACTTTGGATATATACTGCCTTCTTTAGAAGAAAACCTATGTAACTCAGGTGTGTTTTAGTCATGTCTGGCTCTACTCGTGCTATGCCTAGATGAAGTGTCATGGTTCTGGGCAGAATCTATCAGTAAAAAACATGAAGTGCACTTTCAGAGCAATTACAAGTGCTTTTGCAAGTGATTTCTAGTGGGAAACTTGTGAGCAGATGAGTATGGTGTCTTAGCATGGACCCAGAACAATGAGTCAGACTTCAGATGTGATGCTTTTGCCAAGTCTGACTCTCGGTGTGAGTCTCACTGATGAATTAAACTTCTTCTGCCGTCTTTTGCTTTTGATGCGGGATTTTCCACATTAATTTCCTAGATTGGTCCAGGTCCTCACAATGGTGTTTCCCAGTGGAGAATATGGTGTTGTTTACACCCTTACAGGGGCTTGTTAATTACCAAACATCCCAGAATGCCAAGGAAAGAGGAAGAGTTCCAGCTCAGAGAAATTTTCCGTTCCTCTGTGGAATGAGTGTGAGCTCAAGTGCAAAGGCTGGTGCAACCTGGTCCATCCCACAGGTGCGCGTGAAGCTCTTCTACAGATGATGTTCTCCAGGATGTGTTTCTTTTTCTTATTTCTATGTCTAATGGTCAGCATGACCACTTGATGGTGAACATCTCTGCACACGATGTGCCCCGGGTCTGTCCCTAGACAGATGCGGTCCAAGCAGCAATTTCAGCAGCATTGCTGGTATTAGTGCTCCCCATCAGCCTGCCCGGCTGTCTCGAGGGACAAGAGGGAAGTCACCATCTGCGTTGAGAATACCAGCCACACCATGCATGGCATGGACGCTGACGCCTCCATTGCTCAGGACTGTTGGTTCTTGTATTTCTATGCAAAAGGAAGGCCAAGGATTCCTCTGTGATTTAGTTGCGCATTATCACCAGTTAACACCAGTGTAAGTGATGACATGGGGTCAAGGCAGATGAAATCATACCTTCACATTTTTCCAGCTGGGACCCTAAGACTGGATAACAGGGACACCAAAGCTGCTTCAGGCATTGAACCACCGATGGCTTAAAGGTGAAAATCCCAAGGTCTTATTCCTAATGCATCAAAACAGTGTCTGTTCCTTGCAGTTAGAAGCACTGAAGGCTGGCTCTGTACATGTTGGACATCAACACGCTCAACACTGACTTCTTTTTCTCGCCTTTGTGTACAACTTACATGATAAGGAAAGCTGCAGTCCCAACCTGCAAAACTATTTTTGGAAGGAAGCTCAGTTCATTAAACCTGCAAGTTGGTATTTTTTTAAGGGGAGAGGGAGACAGAGTGGTTTGCTACAGTTTATTTGACCTAGTTAAGGAAAATATCAAGTCGCCTCAGGCAAGTAATTAATTTGTACATACTTCCTCCCGCTCGCGGCGTGTTTCACGCAGCCAATATTTTCTGCAGGTGAAGATGATCAACTTCACGCCTCGCAGGAACTCTGCCCAGATTTGCAGCTGCCGTGCGGTATGTTAGGTAGATCCTACATCTGAAAGGAAAAGCAGCAGGTCTGCAAGAGGGCTCCAGATGGTATTTATTCGAGACCTCAGCAGTTGACTTGGGATGATATAAAGCTTTCCCTGTTGCTTTCTCTTTGGCAGAAGCGCTGCCTCTCGGTGTCATTTCCAGACTGACTGTCAGGGCTGCGTTCAAGGGTATTTTTGTCGTTAGCTTGAAAGCTCTGTCTGCAAAGGAGATGCCGAGCAAGCACATCTTCTGGCAAGCTCCTTCTGTGTTCTTCAGCCCCAATTCACAGGGACCAGCAGCCTGAGGCTAAGATGGTGATATTGATCCCATTCCTGTCCCCACTGCTGGGACAGGTTGTTGTGGGCTCCAAGGTGACCCCAGCCGCACCAACTGGTCATTAAGGGAGGAATCCACCCTCTTTGAAGCACCAGTGCTGGGTCGTTTCATCTCGTAATGCCTGTCCCACTCCAAACTGTACATTTTTGCAGCTTAGCGCTGCGCCTTGGCTTGGTTTTTAGAAAAGCAGCAAACATTGTGGGCACGGGGCCAAACCACAGTGGTGAGGAGGTGACAGCCTTGCATGCAGTAAGGCTAAACTCTTAGAATTAAAATAACTTATTTTCAGGCTCAGAGTCAAAACCCTTGTGGAGCCCAGTTGGGGGAAAAAGCCACTTTCTTATTATTTGAGCCTCTGCAATGGGAAATTCCTAGTTACCCAAACCTATGGCACTTTTCACGGGTGTGCAAATGCTGTCAGCCAAGTATTTTCAGCCACACTCGCATAATTTGCATAAAGAGGAATGTCTGGTAGGTAAAAAAAAAAAAAGTCCTTGAAAGTTGTTTTAACCTGGAAATCCTGAACTGGCGAATGATAAATCTCAAACACTTGTCTGATTTGTGGGGTAGCATTTAAAAGAAATAAAAATGGTATTTTGCTGGTAGCTGTGGCAATCTGTTAAAGAGAATATCTAATTTCATGAGTTGGCACGGTGGTCATTCAGAGAAGCTTGCTTTCTGCAGAAAAACTAAGTATCTTCTGTAACATGTAAAATTTGTAGCAGCAGTTAGCTCTTTAGCAGGAAGGTGGGTACATGCCGGCATCAGGAGAAAAGTGGAAATAAGTCCAGATTTGGTCAAACACACGCAGAGAGTTTGCTGAAGGGCTGTGCTGTACAGAGGTGTGTTGTCTTAAACCACCCAGACTGGCAGGGCTTGGTGCAGCCGGCAGCCGGGTAAATTCCTGGGGTCACACATAGATTTAGAAAGCATTGACCAGTTGACTAAAAATGCAAAAAATACACTAAGAAGCCAAATTTGAAATTGCTTCCATGTTGTGACTGTAAATGTTGCTCTCGGGTGTGTATAGATGTGTGTGAGTGCTGTGCCTGTGATTCCTGTCCTGGGGGAAGGCTGCAGGTCCCCATCAGCTGCCCCAGGTCCAAGCAGGCCCCGGGAAGGGCCGCTCCTTTTTCAGAGGGGGAAATCATATAAAACTGCATCTTTTGTGGCCTGACATAATCTGAAAAGTTATTTTGTAGGGGTGTTTTTTTTTTTAGGTTTTGGGTTTTTTCCACTAGGTTTCCCTCTTTGGGGTACTGGTGGTGGTTGAAGGGCTTCAAAAACCACACAAACCATTGGAATGGGAATAACATTGGCAGAGCCTCAGGAAATGAATGTAGCAGATTCAAGAAAAAGAACAATTAGGTGACGGTACTCCACTCTGGGACCAGCATTCCTTCTGCACAAATTCAAGTGTTTTGTCCCCTTTCAAATTAACCAACTTGCAGAGTTTCTACTGTAAACTCTTTGGTTACTGATCATCCAGGACCCCTTCTTATCTGTCTTACAGAGAGAGAGAAAGAGAAAAAAAAAAAGGGAGATATATGTATATATATAGATATATGAGATGTCTGCCAGTTTTTTGACATTTATTTTCCTTTCCTTAAGCTGGAGGTAGAGGGACTGTGAGTATCTTCACTGTGGGTACTTGGGTGCTAAGCATCCCAGGCGACAGATGAGCTTAATCTAATATTTAGTTGGGAATAACATTTCTCCTTTCTTTAGACCAGTGTGGATGGTGTTCATTGTCTTCAGTGATACTGGAGTTTCAACTCTCTTCAGCTCCTCTAAGATAATGGGAGTGCAGGATATTCTTTATTCCCCCCCCCTACCCGGTGAACTGCATTATTTTTTTTTTCACAGTGAAACAATATGATTCATGATTCATCTTAAGACTTCTTAAGACTCCAGCATATTTTTTATTTGGTAGAAAATAAGCTGGAATAACCACAGTTCTTTGATTTATGTGTTAAAAAGAACCTAATGGACACAGAAGCCCAACTAGTATTTGTTTTCAGATGCATTTTTTGATCAATCCATGTGTCAATGCTGGGAAGCATGAGACCATTTTGCTGAACTTCTGTAATTTATTGTGTTTTGGGTAAAAGCGTCACTGTTGATATAAATTGTTGAAAAAGAAAATGGGTTTGAACACAGCGAGAGGCACCAGTAAAGACAGGAGTGTGCTGATGTCCTGGGGATGGGAAGGGATGGGAGAGGGATTACTGAAAAACAGCGAGGAGGGAAGCGATGCAGCATCAGGAACCAGGATGCTGAGGGGGAAAGCCCAAAGAGCCCTGAGAAACTGCGACAGAGTATAGGTTTGCACACATATTGGCTAAATAAAGAGGCTTTTCAAACAAAGTGACCCCCAGACTGGAACTTTTCTTGGGGAGGTTCCCGTGCTCTGAACCCAGCTCTGCCAGCAGGAGGGAAATTCCCAGCCGCCTCGCTCCCCAGAAATGGAAATCGGAGCCTGCTGAGGCAAGCGTTGCTGTTGGAGGTCGTTCGGGCTCTTTCGGGAGATGGTTATTTGCGTTTAGTTCTATTAATTTCCTCTCCTAAAATACGCCCCGTGGGCCCCAGCGTTGTTGTGGCTGTTCAGCCCTGGGTTTGGTTGAAGCCTTTTCAGTTCTGGGGGAATGTTGGAGAATAAATTTCACTAGTTAGACGTGATCATATTCATGCCACGCTGCTCGGATTTATGAATCAGTGCTTCTTGCTTCAGCTTGTGTTACTGGGGTTTTCTCTCCTCCCAACATCCTCTTCTAAACGTCTTCCTGTTCTTTCCAAACACCTGGCTGGGCAGCAGCAGCACAAGTTGCTAGCATAAGATGAGAAAAAATAAATAAATCAGAGTTTCTTAACTCATGAAAATGAGTGGGGGTGAAAAAGGTGGGGGTTTAAGCATAATACGGTTTGCGATTTAAATTTGAAGACTTATTACTTATTTATCTCATGTTTTTTGAGGATTTAGGTTGCAAGTTTTCTTCGGGCTGTCGTTGTTAAGGAAAACTGAAACTCTCACTGGGCTCCAGGAACTGGACCTTTAAGGGAAGTAATGTCAGGAAATTCTGGGTAAAGTGCTGAGTTTGCAACATTCAGATAAATCTTAAGCAAAGCGGTTTAGACATCTGAACGACGGCATCATAATCTGATCTCCGCTGGTGGGATTGCTTTTCCATGTGCCCCCTTTGGTGGGATCCTGCAGGATTTTTCACCCTGGCTGAAGGCAATCAGCCCAGTAGGGAGGAATTATCACATCCAGCATCTTGCTCTGCACACCTGGCAGGGAAGCCTCCGTGATGGAGAGGAAACTCTCAGACGTGTAGGTACTCACGTTTCTATGTACACGTATCACAGAATCCCAGACTTTCAGAGGCTGGAAGGGCCCTCTGGAGATCACCCAGTCCCACCCCCGGCCAGAGCAGGGTCACCCAGAGCAGGGGGCACAGGAACGCCTCCAGGCGGGTTTGGGATGTCTCCAGAGACGGAGACTCCCCCACCTCCCTGGGCAGCCTGGGCCAGGGCTCTGCCACCCTCAAGGGAAAGAAGTTCCTCCTCAGGTTTAGGTGGAACTTCCCATGTTCCAGTTTGTGCCCGTTCCCCCTTGTCCTGTCCCTGGGCACCACTGGGAAGAGCCTGGCCCCATCCTCTCACCCCCCGCCCTTCAGCTGTTGCTGAGCATTGATGAGATCCCCTCTCAGCCTGCTCTGCTCCAGCTGAACAGCCCCAGGGCTCTCAGCCTTTCTCAGCACAGAGATGCTCCAGGACCCTCAGCATCTCTGTAGCCTCCACTGTCCCCCCTCCAGCAGTTCTATGTCTTTCCTGAATTGGAATCCCAGCACTGGACCCAGCACTCCATGTGGGGCCTCCCCAGGGCAGAGCAGAGGGGGAGGATGACCTCCCTTGACTTTCTGACCATGCTCTTTTTAATGCCCCCCAGGAGACCGTTGGCCACCTTGGCCACAAGGGTAAGGTACATATCTGTATACATATTTATCCAAGTCTTTGCAGGGATGGGATACAGTGTAATTGTACACACTGGCATAAAACACTGTCTTCCCATTTATCCCAGTATGATGCTGTCTCTACGTGGGTATAAATGGGGACAGGGCGTGTGGGGCAACCCAGAGTGATGCGATGATGGCGTGGTCCTCCATCAGAGAGGATGCTGCTTTGGGAGGACGGAGCTTTCAGCTCCATGTTGTGAAGGGTTTGTAGCGGCTCAGCTCAGCTTCCAAAATGCCGTGGCCCGGGGTGGGGTAGGAGCCCAGACCTGCTGGTTTGCTTGCTGGGGGATGATGCCTGTAGGACTGTGCCAAACCTGCTCCCGACGGGTGCCGAAAACCCCTGCGGAGCACCCTGGTTTTATTTGGGTTGGTTTCAGTGACAGGTAAAGCCGTTGAGCTGCATTAAAATGAACTCACAGTGAACTGCGTGCGTAGGCTCGGCTGAATGGCCCGTTTCATTCAAATTCTTACGGCTGAAAAGAAGCCCGCTGTGTTCCAGTGGCAAGAGGGGCCAGCGCTGAGCAATTCGTGTCGTAGTGCTGAGCAATTCGTGTCGAAGCTCTGCCTTGGTGAGGGCAGGACGGTGAGTGAGGCTGAGATATGAGAATGTGGGGGTCAACTTTCCTGATAAACCGATATAATGGATATTTTCTTAGTTTGGCTTGCAGCAGAAAGTAGGGATTTGATGATTTTTAAAATAAAAATAAGAATTTGAAGAAGAAAAGCACTTAAAAACCTAGGGGTTAAATAAAAGAAGGTGCGGGAATTCACATGGGAATTACTGTGAGCCTGCACACAGCTGAAAAGCCTCCCAGCTACATGCCTCGGATTTGGTTTCTTCCCAAGAGGTGATGAAGTGCTGGGGACCAGCGTTGTGGCAACCAGCGGGACCCAAAAGGCTGTGGGAGCCCGTGTTTGCCAGATGAGCATCCATTGGGCTGAGCCCAGTCCCACCAGTGCCTGGGGCCGCTGCTGCCAGCCTGGCCCAGCTGCTCCCCGCACCCGCTCCTGGATGCCGTGGGGGAGAGAGGGAAAGTTGGAAAGAAAAAACATGACTCCCAGGCAGATTTGGGAAAATTTGCATCTCGTTCTTTGTTGGTACATGTCTCCAGGCCAGGAAATGTGCTTTCCTTGAAAGACTTTCTTGAACCGCGGGATGCAGCGGCGTAGTGCCGGGTGCCCGGGGTGCAGGATCGGCTCCTGCCAGTGGGCAGAATTGGTGGCAATAATGGGAGTTTGCTTTGTGCTGCTTGAAGTATTTCATAGAGAGGGACCACAACCCGGCTTTGAAGTACAGTAAGAAAATTTTAATTGGCCTAATTAATGCAGGGAAATAAGGTATGTAATAAATAGGACTAATAGCTGAAAAATGGCTTTTATTTTTGCGTATTGCAGTTCTTGTTCTTGCCTGAAATGAGACATGCGAATGCCTGCTTTTTCAGCTGTCAGAAACTTGTGCCATAATAAGGAATGAAGCCATCCAAAATCAGAAGTCATTTGTGAAAATACAAACCTTAATCTCGGTGCTTAATCCCTTTGTGTGAGGCAGATACTGTTGCTCACCCACCCACCAGACTGCAACCGAACGTCTTTTAATCCGGGGTGTTTTGAGGGCTCATTTGTGGTGACTACCCCACTTCAAACCCTTGAAAAGCAGAATTGCGCGCAGCATCCCTGCGAAACCACTTCATCTCTAAGCCCTGCTTCTCGCTTTTGTGCTGGTGATAACCCAGAGCAGCATCGGGGAAGCCGGAGGATTAGCATTAATGCTCGTGTAGTGATTTGAAAACAAGAGCTCTGCTTTACGGAGGAGCAGTTGTCTCCTCTTGTAACAGAAAAAGGATTAACTCCTTTCCTGAAAGCAAGTTAATTTAGCCAAAACAACACGGGTTTATCTAAAACACGTTGCGGGAGGTGCAATGAAGTGTGCAAGCAGCTGCATGACCTGCTGCTCCTTCGTCCAGTCAAGTGTTTCGGGGTTTCTGGAAGCAAAGGTCTCACTGGCAGCCCCTCCAAAGGTGGCGTTTCAGGCAGGGTCTGGAATCAGGAACCACTAGAAAATGGTTTTGCATTTAGAAAATAATAAGTTAAATGGACTAGGTTTTCTAAGCACCATTGGTGGAAACCTGAGATGGCAACCTAGGGAAAAATATTTATATCCCTTACAAATCAACCACACTCTTCATTGGAAAATCTATAGTCATTTTCTTTCTTTGACCTTGGGAAGACCTGGACTTTGGAGAGGGGCTGGCTAATGTTTCTGAAGGCCTGAGAAATAGAGGAGCTCTCCGCAAAAGATGGGGTTTGCTACTCTGTGGCATATTTAGCTTTCCCAGGAAAACGATGTCTAGGATTTGCTTCTAGCATCATTCCCTGACCTCCCCCCAAACACACCACATCATGTCAATGATATTTCTGCAGAATACTGCTGATAGGAGTAAACTCTTATCTCCTTGAATTTTTTTGTTTGGTTGTTTGGGATTGGTTTTGTTTGTTTGTTTGTTTGTTTGGCTGGGCCAAAGAAAGCTTTGCCTTGGCATCAGGGCTGGTCGAGGCATTCGGGTTTATGCATTTCTAGGTCTCTCCTGGGTTTGCTGGTTGGGGCAGAGCCCAGTGGTGTGCGAGCATAAAACTCTTTCTGTAATAAGGTCATTTAACATCCAAGGGAGAAGAATAGCTTTTAATCCTTACTAGATCTGGCTGGGCCGGATTCAGACTGGCATTAACAAAGCCTCAAGGCATCCAGTTTCGTCTGCAGTACTAATTTAATGGAAGAAGGGGAGATATGTCATGGCCAGAAAGGTTGCTGAAGAGATGTAAGGTTGAGAAGTCCAATTCAGGAATTGCAAAATTAAGCTTAGAGTTTGTGGTTCATGCAATAGATCAAACATATGACATACACATACATGTTCTTTTTATATAGATATAAAAATATGTATTATATATGATATCATATATTTATTATAGCANAGAGGGGGAGAACCCCCTCCCTCGCCCTGCTGGCCACGGTTCTTCTGATGCAGACCAGGATTATACATAACATTGTATCATATTATTATAAAATATATATGGGCTCCTGAGGTGAGCCTGTGACTCTCAGCAGGAACCAGGAATGGTGGTGGGATCCATGACTCAGGTAGCACCCTCAGAACACATTTATTCTGAACTTCTCTTGTCACATTACATATCAAAATCCTGTTTACAGCGGCATCTTTGCCCAGCCTTGCCATTCCTTATTTTTAGATTGGTTGCATTACGGTAAGGGCAAGGATTCAAGGTTGTGGCCAAAAAGAAGCGTGCTGAATGGCACCCAAGTCACAGCAGAAGGGATGAAATCGAACCCCACCTTGGCTTGAAAACAAACAAAAAACAGTGTTGTAGTGCAAAAAGAAGGATGTTTGCAGGACCCAGCTCCTGTCCAGATGGTGCATCACGGGATCAGTCCCTCCCTGTGAGGAGCAGTGATTTAAATCAGTGTGTAGCGGGCAGTAGCCGTAGAAATAAAGTGATTTTAATTTCTGGAATCATTACCATTATGCCATAGAAATTCTTTATAGAACAATCAGCATCTGAATCTGACGGGACATTTTGCAGTTGCCATTGGTAACGTTCACTGCTCCTTCTAAAAACACTGAGTCTGGGGGAAAGATGTTAATGCTGGAAGCCGAGTGGTTAGCACAAAATTTGTGTTTATTTTCCAAGATGTATTTTATTTTGGGAGGGTCACTTAAGGATAATATCAGGCAGTGATTGATCAGGGGCAAAGTGGCTCCATCTGGCTCAGGGATCTGAGTGTTTTACATTGCCTTCCCAGGCAGTTTTCCCGGTTACTGTTAAGGAGCTCAATTCTATCCTTAAAATAGAATATTATATTTGTGAAAATGGCTTAAAATCCCTGGTGGTTTCAGCATAGATACATGTTAGCGATACAGTAACATTGTTAATTGCAAACCTCTCCTCTTAACAGCCTTTTATGCATGCATTATGCTTTTTATGAATCCTTAAAAGACTTCTTTTCTAGCGTCTTATGGCATAAATGACTCATCTCACCTGACATGAATAGCGAGAAAATCGGAGCCTGCTTTTTTTCCCTGCCTCCTTTTCTTCTGATTTCAGAATGCCTCATTTCTCTGCTGTGGTTAAAGCCAAAGCCTCAGCATCCCTTCAACTATTTCATAAGAAAAAAACCCCAGTGTCAGTGGGGAAGAGCAGGGTGAGGAAGGATAACCCGGTGTGATCCTTTTAGTCTTTTAGAGGCTGCTTCAGGGTTTTAAGCTCAGGTTTTGGGGCATGTTGTGTTTAGCATTAACGCGTATTTTTTCCCTCCAAAACTCTGAGCGTAAGGTCACTTGCTTGGCCTGCACTTCTCACTCTGCTCCTGTGTTTTTTCCCCCCTCCTGCAACTCAAGCTGTTGTCAGTAAAAAAATGTCTTTTCTTCTTATTATTTTTTTCCCCTTATATCTTTTTATTTCCATTTCAGTTGCCTGTCAAGACAGAAGAGTGCTAAAATAAAAATATAAAAATCTCTGGATTAATCCCCATAGATCAGACTTCCCGTGTGAACCCTTTGCGTCTGCGTGGTGACCTCACCTCCGCTGCGTGTGACAGGGGGTGATGCTGCCACCCCTCAACCAGCAGATGCCCAAATCATGCCGGGGAGTCAGCAAGTTTCAAGTTTCTTTGCCTTCCTCTCACAAGTGCCTCAAAATTATTCCCAGCCCTTCAAAACATTGCCCTTTGCTGACACAGGCTGATTTAGAGAGAAATGGTATTTGGAATATTCATAGCAAGTCTGTCGCTAATTAGCGCTTTACAGAAGGGCTGTTTGGGGTCCACACGTGCTGGTTTCTGGACTGCGATGTGTACTGTGAAAATGGGAGGGGATTCAATTCTTCTGGTTGGGCACTGCCGGGCTTCATCCTCTCTGCAGCACCAGTGCGAGTTTAACTGGGAGGAGCAGGAAAGTGTCCTAAGTCACCTCACTTGGCTCGGCCCCCAGGCTGCAGTGGCTGCAGGGGTGCAAGGACTCTGAAGCAGCCTTTTATTGCAATGTCTTACCTTTCATGCTCTTCCACAAGCGCAAGGTTTGGAAAAACTACTTGGCATCTTCAGTTCCAAGGAGGAAGTTGAAGGTACTGATGTGCTCCCAGAAAGTTTTTACTTTTATGGATGCTGATGCGCGTAACCACAGAATCAGAGGATGGTTTGGGTTGAGAGGGATCTTCATAGATCATCTAGGCCATGGGCAAGGACACTTTTCACTAGATCAGGTTGCTCAAAACTGCGTAATCATGTGAGCCAGTCTTGCAAAGGGCAGGTGGTGGCAGGTACTGGGAGCAGGAGGTACCAGGATACTGGAGCTGGAACCTCAAACCCTCTGCAGGCAGGAGAGAGGTAGATGTTTAGCGAGAAGTATCTCTGCACAGGAGGGATTATCATTTCAGCTATTTGCAAATCTGTCAGTGATTAAGAATGTTACCAGTGGCAAGTTATTTCTAAATGTTTAAAGTATTAGGACTGTTTTCATTAAGGCACGCTTTCTTTTATTCCCACTGCCCTTGGATATGCCAAACTGAATTTATCCTTGCAGCCGTGTCAGTACCTTTTCTCTCATAATACTCTACCTGCTAATACATTTCTCTTTGGAAACATGCCAAATGCTGTGCTGTTCTGACCCCCACATTTGCCCCTTTGATTTGCACCTATTTATATGAAGTGTATCCTTTGGGTTCATTAGTAAAGCTGCAATGAGAAGTACCGGCATCTCAACCAGACACTGGGGCCAAATTAAAGGTTTGGAGGCACAAGGTGTGTTATTATCTGTTCTCTAGATAGAAACAGAGCTGTAAGGAGGAGGATGGTGGCCTCTGTAGGTCCAATGAGCATTGAGGTCTTGTAAAACGCATTTGCAACTGCTGAGCTTGGAGTCTCGGTGTCAGATGTGGTCTGTGCTGGGCCAATGCGCACATTTGCGCTCCCTGCTTGTAGGAAAGGACTTTCACCCTCTTGTGTTTCTTGTTTCAGTCTCTTGAGCAAACAGAAATGATAGTGATCTTAATAATAGACTTGCATCTTTTCATCTCGGAGGAGGACTGATGAGCTTCAGTTGCCCTGGCATCACCTTTGTGCTGGAGAAATGATGTTATTTTGCCGTCAGGTGCTTAATTGGGAACTGACTTTTCTCCCCATGTTGAGCCACATGCAGCTTTTCAACTCCAGCATTTAAGATCTGAAAATAAGTGTTTATTTCATGTAAGATGAAGACACCCACAGAAATATTTCCCTCTTCTCATTTAGTCAGGTAGTCCTAGGTCAAATGTGTAGCAAATTGTTGGCTTGTGTGATGACTTTCACCAACTTGATTACAAATACTATGCTCATTTAAATGATTTTGCAGTAGTAAAATGGAGAGGGAAAACAAGCAAGACATTTGATGACGCCTGGAATGGACGCAATCTCATTTCCAACAGACTCGTGTCTTGAGGTCTACTGTCTTTCTAACGAAATTAAAGAAGACTTCAGAGCGAGCTACTTATTAGGCATCAGAGACTCTACATTGGACAGAACGATTACGAATGCCCCGACTTTGCAGGACAAGCTTTGACTGGCTTTCCACACCTACTAGACATCAGAGAATCTACATGGGAGGGGACGTTTCACTGAGGAGTGTATATTCCCTGGTCTCTAGTAATTGCAAATAAAGCTTTTCAGCAGGTTAGGGCATGCAAAATACTGTTCTCCTCTTCAATTAGCGGTCTAATAAATTCATGCTGGCATTTTGTGGGGTCTCCAGTAGAGTCACTCTGTTTTACCTCTCGTCCTATTTCCATTAAGTTTGTAGGAAAGCAATAATTTAGGCTGCTGGTCTGATGTGGTTGTAATGAACTCGGTGGTTCAGAAGTTAAGGGGGATACATGGGTAGGAAGATGCATATGTCCTCAGCAATCATGCAGTGCTGTAAGCCCTATGTGTGAGCTTTAGGAGAATGGGTGAAAAATCAGAAATCTGGGCACAACTAAGCAGCAGAAGGAGCTTTTCAGCTGAGACTTTAAATTAAGCCATGAAGACAGTGAGGCACAAGAAGACTCTTTGAGGCTGGGAGGGACACAGAGTGGAAAATCCATACTGTGGGCTATATTTGTTGCCATAAGGAATAGAAGAGGGAGCAGGGCATTGCCCGGAGCTGGGAGGCTGTCAGGAGCATCCCTCAGCTCATGGGGTGGTGGAGGGAGGTGGTGGGGAGCTGCACGGCGGTGCAGGACCCAGGAGCAGGAGACTGGGCATCATCCCCCAACTCTTCGTAGAATCACTTCGTGCAAGCTAATAGTAGAATAACTTATGCAAAATTTGGAAACTTTTGACAGAGATGTATAGCACTTCGTTGCACTTTTTTACAAACTGTTTTATGGTTAGAAGCTATGGAATAGCTTAAATTAAAATAATTGAAGTTACCTGTAGGGAGTAAGTCACGACAGAGTAAGGAATGTAGACCTGTCTGTTATGATTTTTTTTAAAAAAAGCTGAGAGTAGTAACTATTAAATATGCAAATATTGAAATGTCCTTTATGCCCGCATGTTGGGGCTATCTGTCCTGGGGTGATGGGTGAGGGTGTGTGGAGGAGGCATGAGAGCTCTGCAGGTGTCTCCTCTTGCTTTTCTACCATGGGCAGTAATGAGGGAAGACGATAGCTGGGTATTTATCTGCCTTGGTTTTTCTAATTAACTCCTGGCTAACGATAGGAGGAGAACATTTTGTGTTTCTCACTCTTCGGGTGGATGTGAGCGTAAGCAGGAGGTCCTGGCTGCTAGAAGGGTGGAATCAAGAGCCTGGTGATTGCGATCCCATCGGGATTGCAGTGCTAGCTTGGAGGATTAGGCTGGCTTTTGGGAGAACTGGAGCAAAGCCAAGGAAAACTGCACACTGCCTTGAAACAGGCAGCGCGCTCAGAAAAGCCGCACGGGGTTTGCGTCTCTTGACAACACGTGGTGTCACTGGAGCTGTGGGCAGCTTGAGACGTGGAGTAAAGAACGGTCCTTCAGAGCTGGTAAAATGTTATACAGCCCACTTTTGGCAGTCAGTAAAACACCCTCAGCGTTTAATGCGGAGGGCGGGGGGGGAAGTGTAATTTTCCAAAAAATTGAGTTGTTTTCCTCATATTTGTCTTCGCTGAAATGATCAGATGTGGTGAAATTTCTTAAAGTTCTGAATATCATCAAGGGTTTGCCGTATTTAGAATCAAATGACCCTGATAGACTTTTACCACCTACTCGAAGTACTAGATGTACTTTGGGCTGGAGAAAAGCTGGTGATTGGTGTCCTGGAGGGCGGGTGAAGAGCCGAGGAGGACCGTGGCCTCTGGTGCGAGTAGGAACCTTCCTCTTTGCCACTTGGATCCTGGAGGAGGCACCCATGGGATGTTGGTGACCAAAGTCACTACCACCCTCCTGCTGAGCGGCGTCTCAGGAGAGGTGGGTGTAGGGTTTGGGTTAGTTCTGTGTATTTTTGTCAAACAGAAGGTGTGCTCTGAGAGAGCCCATGCACGTTTCACAAGCAGAGGGCCTGAAGGACCTCACTGTTTGTTTAATTGTCTTTTTATATTGTATCATAAAACTACCCGACTGGGAGCGTGGGAAAAAAGCTGAAATTGCTACAAAGTGTTTTGTTGTATAACTTTTGTAACTTTGTTTTAGACTTTGTTTTGTAACTTTCCCCAGTGAAGAACTTCGATAAAATGTGTCCATTTGCAGTTATAAATTAACCATTTATTAATTCCCTCGGGAGAATTCGAGCCATCTGATACAATTAACTGTGCCAAGGTGCTGCTGTCTTTCAGAAGGGTTGCCAGTCGAGGACAGAAGGTCGGTGAGTCTGCGAAGGTGCCAGGCTTTTTCAGGCAAAATTAGTAACTTGTTCTCATAACCTGGACAGTATAAACCTTTTTTGTGTGTGTGTGTGGTTTGCTTGTGTTTTCTTTTTTTTTCTTTTCTTTTTTTTTTTTTTTTTTTAATAAAGGAGGACTGATGCTAATTGAAGAAGTGCATCCTTGTGTGCTGGAGAAGGAGCCACCGTGGTGGGGAGGGGTTTTGGGATTAGCACATCCTCTAGAATGTGACGATGAGCGGGTTTTGCTGGGGCAGAGTGTAGCTGAGTGGTACCTGCAGAGGGGCAGGATGGACCCTACAGGCAAAGCTGTCAGGAGCCCAAAAGGCTGTACTCCCACCCCTCCCCAGGACTTGGGACAACTTGGCTGCAGGGTGCCTGGTCCAGGAGTAACTCCTGTAGAAGAGCAGCAGACAGTTGATGGGTTTCATGACTGGAAACGGCTGCATTTTATGGAAAACTATGTCACACCGCACCTCCAAAGGCGTGTTTCGTGTCAGTGTGGCAAAGATGAGGAGTGAAGATTTCTGTCTCATCCTGCCTGTGATGCCGAGTGTGCCAGTCAGCTCTGTGCCTTGGTTTCCACATCGGTCGAAAGGCTATGAGGGCACTAACGTAGGGATGCAAACCTTCTCTGGCCAACCGCAGTACGTCCCACAGGCTTTGCCATTTGTCCCTTGCTCGTTGAGCTGGAAGCCGAATTATACTCATCTTACTGCTGGGTCTTCTGGAGAGGATGACTGACACACCTCCGTGCGTGTGAGTAAGGCAAAGCTTGGAGAAAAGCACCAAAAAAAGCCAGCTCTGCAGGAGTGACTGTCCCCATCCCAGCAGCCGTGTGTGCCAGGTCCCTTGCTGTCCCATGCCAGCATCATGGGAGGGACCCAACGTCAGCCGGGCAGGCAGGATGCCCTTGAAAAACCCCATGGACAGGGCCTGATCCTTCAAATCCATGGCAGATGTCTCAGCTGTGGTTGGTAGCTGTTACACTGCCATCCTTCATCCTTCCTCTGTTCTTCCATGTGTTTTTTAGTTTTTGGTTTGGGTTGGGTTTTTTTGATTTTTTTTGTGTTTTGTTTGTTTGTTTGTGGGTTATTGTTTTGGTTTGGTTTTGCTTTGTCACATTTTTTTCACATTTTTCAATTTCTTTCCTCCTTTCCTGGTGGCTGCACATTGAATCCTGAGCTGCAAAGTCTCTGGGAGATGTAGGCTCTGGGATGATTCAGGTTTTTTTCCCCATGCTACTAAAATACGTTAAAGGACAGGAAAGGGTAAATTAGGTCTGTGTTCAGTGTTCAAAACTGACAGTTTTGACTGTCTGGAGACTTTTGCATTGAAGAAAGTTACTCCTGATTTTCCAGTTTATCCTGGCTGTGGACATAAACTCGTGCTTAGTTTTCCCACTCTTCTCTTCATCCTCTCACATTGTCAAAGCTGGCCTGGGGCAGCTTGGTCCTCCTGCACATCAAATCAGATCTGCACATATTCCCTCCCGGCAAGGGACCTGGCCAAAGTGTCTGATGTCCCAAGGCCATCCATGCATCTTTTTCATCCAGCATTTTCAGATCTCTACTCGTCATTCCCTGATGGCCAGGGCTGTCCCATGCCGTGGGATGCAGCTCAGCAGCTGGGATGATTCACCAACTGGAACCATCCTTGCCGCGGAGGGTGAGAGATTTAAAGGCTGTTAAAAGATTTGTTTCCTACTGAAGTTTATCCAAAAAGAACAAAAACCATTGCCAGACTGCACAACAGGCTAAGGAAAGCTCAGATGCTGTATTTAAGCCCAGACTGAAGGGAAAGCCATCTCATCCCCTGCTCTGGGGAGTTCAGCCCTGGCTCCCTTGGGCAACCACAGCTGTCACCTTCTGGGGGCTGGCTGCTGGGAAAGGAGCCTGTGGTTGTCCCCTTCAACAGGGAGAAGCCACGAGCATCACTCTGTGATTTCCACCCAGGCGGAGATGCATGCATTGAGCAGCTCCCCCGGAAAAAACTAAAATCCTCTTTGTGTGCCAGGGTCTTGGGCTGCAAGTGCTGTAGGAGGGATCTGGGGGGCCATGGGGAAACCTTTTTGTTTCCCATCCTGTGCATGGGCAGGCTGCTGGCTGCTTCCGCGGGTGTTGCTTTTGGACTGGGTTATTGGGGGGTAACAGAATCAGAGAATAATCAGAGTCTGAAGGCACCTCTGGAGATCCCCCAGTCCCACCCCCGGCCAGAGCAGGGTCACCCAGAGCAGGGGGCACAGGAACGCCTCCAGGCGGGTTTGGGATGTCTCCAGAGATGGAGACTCCCCCACCTCCCTGGGCAGCCTGGGCCAGGGCTCTGCCACCCTCCAGGGAAAGAAGTTTCTCCTCATGTTCAGATGGAATTTCCCATGTTCCTGTTTGTGCCCGTTGCCCCTTGTCCTGTTCCCAGGCACAACTGAGAAGAGCCTGGCCCCATCCTCTTGCCCCCCCGCCCTTTAGCTATTGATGAACATTGGTGGCTGTTTCCTGCTTAGGGCTTTTCCACAGCAGTTCCCACCTGTGCCTTGTTCCTTGTATGGATTCGTTAAGCAAGCTGTGTTGATTCATAGTCTTCAGAATAGAAAAGGCTCCTTTTATAGCCAAAGTCTCCTTCTTTAGCCACCACTGACAGCATTTCCAAACCACCTGGTGCCTGCGAGTGTTGTGTCCGTGCCCAAGGTTGGCAGCATCACTCACTTGCAGCCTTCCCCCCCTGCTCTGGCTCCGGCCATCTCTCCCCTCCTTTAAAAACAAGGCATACATCCATTTCCTCCTCTTCCCTTCAAGTGTTTGACAATTATTACTACTGTCCTTACTTTATTGTTTTTGTTTATCCATCTGCCTGTAATTTTTGTAGAAGCTGCGCTGTTTTTAATTAATGAGAAACTGTTGTTGTATTTGCTGTTCAGCACTCCTTATTTCTTTGGAAACAGGAGTCAGGGGGGTGGGGGTGTCCTGTTAGTGAGCCATTTCGAGCTAGCCTTTTCCAGCAGAAAACCCACTCAGTTTAGAGTAGTAATTTTGGGGGGTTAAGCACTGAGTACTTGCATTCAGCCCAGGCAATAAATGTCTTTATTCTTTATTTTTGTTTTCCTCTTGGCTGTGAGGATGTTCAGCTGCCTGAGAGCAAGAAACTCTTTGTGGGTTTGCATTGACCCACAGCCAGTCTTGTGTTTGGGGGCCTTATGTTTTGCCTGGAGAGCTGTTAGTGCTGGTTGGGTGCTCTGCCAGCCCTGCCCGTGGGCACGGGGGGACCATGGGACACCACGGATGGACCCCAGCACCAGGCACCCATCCTGTGCCACGGCTGTTCCTCCGCTTGTGCTTAGGGGTTTGGGGAAGGTGCTGCCTGGCAATTATCTTAAAAGCAGACGTAGTCACCAACCCCAGGGTTTAACCCTGCCCAGAGCTCCCCATCCTACACCCAGTTTCATGCTCCAGCTGAAGGATGAGGACTTGTCCCTCTACTGTGCTCTGGTGAGACCCCACTTGGAGTATTTGGTCCAGCTCTGGAGCCCTCAGCACAAGGAGGACATGAACCTGCTGGAATGGGTCCAGCTGAGGGCCACAAAGATGATCCAAGGGCTGGAGCCCCTCTGCTGTGGGGACAGGCTGGGAGAGTTGGGGTTGCTCAGCCTGGAGAAGAGAAGGCTCCGGGGAGACCTTAAAGCCCCTTCCAGTCCCTAAAGGGGACCTACAGGAAGGATGAGGAGTGACTCTGGATCAGGGAGTGTAATGATAGGATGAGAAGTAACAGTTTCAAACTGAAGGAGAGCAGATTTAGGTGAGATATTAAGAAGAAATTACTTGAATCCGAGGTTGGGTGCTTTTCACCAGGCGCCTCTGTGGCACCCAGCTCCGGGTGCTGCCTCTGTGCCAGGGCGCGGTGGGGCTGGTGTTTAATTAATACCCACTGGCTCTGCAGAGGCTCCGGGTGCCCAGAGCCTGGAACCGCGGGTCCCCCCCTGCTCTGCCCAAGCTGTGAGCTGGTGGTGCTCAGTGCGTGACTGGATCAGGCCCAGGCTGTGAACTGGATCCGTCGCAGAAGTGGCAATTGGCCTCAGATTTTTCTGCTCTTGTCCAGGGTCTGACTCATTAATTTCCGCACTTACTGGAAGCATCACTTATTATTGCAACATTTAATAAAATCGTAAGCCAAAACAAAATATTGACAAGCAAATTGTTTCAATACTAAAGGAAAATTTGTTGCCTGCTGTTAGTGATTAGGCTTGTGCACTGTGCTGCCTCTTCACTTAAATGTTTGCTATATCTTTCTGTATCCTGATTTTTTTCACATGCTCCCTTATCTCCCTTTACCTTGTCTCCTGCGTGGAGATAGGCATTCTTTTGTCTTGCACTTTCTTTGGAGTATCCTTTAATAATGATAGCTCTAATATATTTTTAAAAAGAGGAGAGTGGAAGCATCTTTCAGGATGTTCGGAGAGGTGCTGCTAAAGGCTGTGCTTCCAGAGAACTCTGAAAGTCAGTTGCTGATGAGGGCTCTGAGAAATGTACTGCTAGATGTTAATTATCCTGATCATTATTGGTCTTTATTTTTGTATTCAAGTCAGATTTCTGTACTAGCAACTGCAGACTTGGCAGTGGTTTGTTTTTTCAAGTGGAGGTAATTGTATTTAGTGATAAGTCTCCTGCAGCCTTTCTGTTTGCCTACCTAATTTAATCTGCTTGTCTGTATCCCTCTAATGGGGGCATTAACAGATGGTGACTCCAGGAGTTGTGGTGTGTTCCAAACTCCCACCGAAGCCCATGTGGACTCAGAGCCCCTGGCTTGTTCCTGGCATCGCTCACAGCAGCGAAGGCTTCAACGTGTGCTGTGACCCCTGGGCAGAGGACGGGTGCAGGGCAGGATGGGTGCAGGGTGGAGCATCATCTGAGATGCTGCGGGACCAGCAGTCACTGCCTGCGAGGAGAGGTGCAGATCTTCAAAGGAGGAGACCAGATCCAAAACCTAGACAGGATTTGGGCACCTTTATGTATCAAAGGTGAAAACCTTGGTTGCAAGAAAAGAATAAACTAAAGGAAAGAAACTACAGGCTGTGGTTCTGCAGTAATTCCCGTTGGATCCATTCACTAGGGCCAGCAGGATGGCCAGGATGTGGGTCCACCAGGTTTGGCTCTTGGGTGGTGCACAGCTTGTGGGTCAACTGATGTTGCACCTGAGAGAGAGGGCTCAGACAAGAGGAGGATTGATATACTGGTCATCATTCCAAAAATTACTCAAAGTTTTAAGCAACTTAGACCCAGGAGGGTGAGCTCAGGTTGTATTCGTGCTGTCCTGCAAGATGCCCTCATCGTCAATTTGCTGCATGGATAGTGGGGGATTTTTCAGCAGAATTGACTCAAGTTGGAGAAAGGTGTCACGCAGAGATTTGTTGTTGTTGCTGTTGCTGTTTCTTAACGGATGAGTTCACTCATCTGTGTCAGAGCGTGACCCACTGAGAGCTATCGGCCAGGGGAATCCTTCTCAGAGTATTTGTTGGAGCGGGCGCAGAGGACTCCACAGAGGTACTGGGGGGGCTGGAGCCCCTCTGCTGTGGGGACAGGCTGAGAGAGCTGGGGGGGGTCAGCCTGGAGAAGAGAAGGCTCCGGGGAGACCTTGGAGCCCCTTCCAGTCCCTCAAGGGGCTCCAGGAAAGCTGGGGAGGGACTCTGGATCAGGGAGGGGAGCCATGGGATGAAGGGAATGGTTTTAAAATGAAAGAGGGAAGATTTAGACTAGATACCAGGAAGAAATCCTTTGCTGTGAGGGGGGTGAGCCCCTGGCCCAGGTTGCCCAGAGAAGCTGTGGCTGCCCCATCCCTGGAGGGGTTCAAGGCCAGGTTGGACGGGGCTTGGAGCAACCTGGGCTGGTGGGAGGTGTCTAGATGATCTTTAAGGATCTAGATTGGAACTAGATGATCGTTAAGTCCCTTCCAACCCAAACCATTTTATGATTCTATAATTTATAGTGAAGATAATTTTGTGGCAGAGGCAGTAAGAGTTTTTTAAGCCCGTATTACCTTTCGTCATCTCTGTAGTATGAAACTGCATCCTGAGCGTTAGAGTTTGACAGCCCGTCATTGTTGATATTCCTCCTAATATCACCAGTTTGTTGGATCCTGGTCCGTCCAATGGCACTTAAATGGCACGGGCTTTGGTGCCATCCATCCTGAGTGATGCTGGCTCAGGAGAACTGATTAAGGCCCTATTTAGGACTACTTGAACAATTAGATAGTACTCAATTTGAGGGGGAAAAATGCCAAATCAGAGACTTGCCTTCACTGAAAGCTCAGTGATCTGCTTCTGTTTCAACCTTTAAGAGTTTTATGAATAACTGTGTTGAAAGAAGTTACATAAATAGGCTTTCCTGTTCAAATCATGCTTGAATTTAGGTTGGTAATGTGCATTTTGAATAGATGTTACCTCTTCTGTGCAAAGATTTTTAAATTGGCTTCACTAGCAAAAATGTTTATTGTTGTTGCATACTTTGCTTCTGCAATGGCAACATACTTCATCTGCGGGAGCCGGAGCTGCTGATATCGTATGTTATCAACAGTGTTGCATTATAAGATTTTATAATTTTTAAGCATTTTTGTTGTCCTGGTAGTGAAGAGAGCGTGAATGGACTTACAGACCTGGTAGTAAATGAGTAATGAGGATATGCAAGGTGGGGCAAAGAACCAGCCCTTGGGTCCTGGCGGGAGGTCTACAGCCTTTGGATTCTGAGGAAAACCCCTTTATCCTTGTAAACATGGTTTAAACATGCTTGATCCGAAAGTAAAGAAATGCTAACAGCTTCTGCAGTGCGTTTTTTGTTACTTTTTGGAGTGAAAGCACGCTTGGACTTGGAGGCGAGTTTCTAGCCTTTGCTGAGGAGAGGGGATTAAGGATCCCCAAGATGGGAATTTTACTTTCCAAAGATGTTCATTCTGGCACCATTTTTGTTAGCATGAAAATTCGTTGGAAAGCAGTTTTCTATAAAAATCGTCAAGTCTATGCATGGTAGGAGAAGTCTGTACTCCTGAGCATTTTTCTTGGAGACGGCTGCTTCCTGAAAGCTTTACACACCGCTCTTGCCGCCTTTGCCCTTTACGCTGAAGAACTGCATTTACCCTGATAAAGTCATGTCTTTTACGAGGCTTTACTGTTTAACTGGGCTGTGTGAAATAACTTTGTATAATGCTTTTTAAATGGTAAAATTTACTTCCATGAAGAACCTATTNGTTTGGCTCTTGGGTGGTGCACAGCTTGTGGGTCAACTGATGTTGCACCTGAGAGAGAGGGCTCAGACAAGAGGAGGATTGATATACTGGTCATCATTCCAAAAATTACTCAAAGTTTTAAGCAACTTAGACCCAGGAGGGTGAGCTCAGGTTGTATTCGTGCTGTCCTGCAAGATGCCCTCATCGTCAATTTGCTGCATGGATAGTGGGGGATTTTTCAGCAGAATTGACTCAAGTTGGAGAAAGGTGTCACGCAGAGATTTGTTGTTGTTGCTGTTGCTGTTTCTTAACGGATGAGTTCACTCATCTGTGTCAGAGCGTGACCCACTGAGAGCTATCGGCCAGGGGAATCCTTCTCAGAGTATTTGTTGGAGCGGGCGCAGAGGACTCCACAGAGGTACTGGGGGGGCTGGAGCCCCTCTGCTGTGGGGACAGGCTGAGAGAGCTGGGGGGGGTCAGCCTGGAGAAGAGAAGGCTCCGGGGAGACCTTGGAGCCCCTTCCAGTCCCTCAAGGGGCTCCAGGAAAGCTGGGGAGGGACTCTGGATCAGGGAGGGGAGCCATGGGATGAAGGGAATGGTTTTAAAATGAAAGAGGGAAGATTTAGACTAGATACCAGGAAGAAATCCTTTGCTGTGAGGGGGGTGAGCCCCTGGCCCAGGTTGCCCAGAGAAGCTGTGGCTGCCCCATCCCTGGAGGGGTTCAAGGCCAGGTTGGACGGGGCTTGGAGCA
>VXBO01002216.1:0-37042 GCA_013400135.1 Rhinoptilus africanus | reverse complement strand
TTTTTTTTTTTTTAATGCTCTGCTGAAATTCCAGGTAGAAATTGAAGAGGAAACTTTGTGTTTTAGAAACACCCTATTGCACGTGCCCCATCCTCTGGGAGGAGGTGCTACTGAGCACGTAGATGGAACTTTTCCCACAGGAGCCTGTTTTAGAGCTCTTGGAGTATGGAAAGAGGATGGTAGAAAGAACAGAGTGTAATTTAGCGTCTCTTCATTGTTCTCCAACGCTGGCAAGTGTCGTGGCTCATGTCTGGCCGGGGGTTGCAGCCTTCTGTGTTGCGCTGTAGTGAGGTGTGAGTGCCATGTCTGCGCTCCAGCCCGCTCCTTGACTTTTCCTGCTGGAGTGTGATGAGTGAGTGCGTGGGTACCACTGTCTGATAAAGGTTACAGTCCAGCTGCTAGGAAATCACATGCAGTCTTCTTCCTCCCCTTCTCACATATTTTATTGAGAGGCATACCTTGCACGTTGGAGAGAGCTGGAAAAAATTGGAGGGTGTTTATTGCAAAAAGATGCTTTCAAGTAAATTATATTCTGAAGGGTGAAGGTCTTTGGATTCTTGACCATGTAATAAAGCTTTTTCAAAGGATAAAGCGGGCTCTTGGCAAGAGCCAGAGGGGTCGTCTTCTGGCATATGTTTCTGGGCAAGATTCTTATTTGCGACTGCTAGTAGAGCAAAGTGGAGCCTCATCCATTGGAGATACAAAGTCTGATCCCATTTCTATACATTACATCTTCCCCTCCTGAACGCTCTTCTTTCTCCAAGAGTCTCCTGGAGTCCCTTGTACTGGTATTTGCTACAAGGCAGGTGGAGCATCTCCAGGTTTTCTTCCTGTCCATTAAGATCTTGATGTGTAGCAGCATCTGCTGTGGGCAGAGCTGCTGTGCTCAGTTGTGAGCACTTCTTTTGCAGTTGTGTTCGCATAATGCTGACCTTTAACTCTCTGCCTGCTTTCCGAAAACTTCCAAGTTACATGACCACTGTGCATGCCAAAGGATGAACTCATGCCTACGGCCATGGGTGATACCATCCTGAACTTCACCTCTCATCCCTGTGAATTTACCCAGGGATATGGAGGAATTCTCTCTTCTTGCTGCCTGTCCTGCCATGCCTGCTGTTCGTGCTAAATAAATCGGTGGTTGCTTTTTGATGCAATCATCTTTTAATTTTGGGAACGAGAGAAGCATCACCAGTGATTTTGCCCTGCGTTTGTTGCCTTCTTGCCAATGGACTGTGAGGATGTTGCTGGCTGGGAAGAGGGATATTGGTGTGACAAACATCATGACTGTAATCCTTTGGGATGATGAATAGCCCATCTTTCTGTGCATAAATATCATTTCTGGTCTATATATATCTTCAGTAACAGGAACAACAAAGTGCTGCTCTTTTACTCTCTGATAGAGTTACAGGGGATGTGAGCTGTGTCTCCTCCTCATTGCTCTCTAATTACAGTTGTTTTTATTCTCCAGCACCTTAGAAGCTGTCAACCTACACAGCAAGACCCTTGCTCTTCAGATGTGAATTTATTTCTTCCTCCCAGCGTCGTCCCTAGTCCCTCTGGGCTGGCTGGTATTGAACAAAGTTACTTCCAAGCCCAGTGACTTTCTTGAGATATTCTGAAGACGCTAACTTGCTATTATGACTTTTAGTGCTTAATCTCATTCTGTATCACAATGTGATTTTATTTTTATAATATAATTGACATGAATTATGTCCTGCAAAAAAGAGGATAATCTTTGGATGCTTCAGTTCAGAATTTCAGTATTTTTGTGTGTTTGTTGCTTTGTTTGAGGCTGTCTCACCGCCATGGTTTAGCAAAGAAGATTTGGTGTCTGTTTGCTGGGGTTTTAATGCCTGGGTTTTCGGTAGGACAGTTATTAAAGAGATTGCAGGGGCTGTCTGGAAATGTGCTCTTTGGTGAGAGCGGGAGTTTAAAAAATGTTCCTTAGCACCTTAAAAATATATATACAGAGCAGCAGGCAATGAAATTGTTTTCTGCTCCTGTGGATTGGCTTCGAGTGGAATTCTCAGCTCTCCTAATTGCCCCTAAAGTGGGGTGGAAGCTTCTGCTCACAAGTTGATAAGTAAACAAACAAATAATGAAACAGAAAGGGTATAAAGATAGGCTACTTAGTTATAAGCCTGATTTTTAAAGCCAATCTCACTACTTTAAGCCTTTCCACCTAGTTTTGCACTCCTAGGGTTGATACCTGAGCTGTAGCTGTTCTGCAGCCCCGGAATTACTTGCGAGCACAAATTAATTAATGTCGTCTTTGCAGAAGTGCTCTGCTGTCAGCAGCAGCATCCGGAGTGATGCTGAATGTCCCAAAGAAAAAAGCAAGGGTTGTCCCTCTTGGTCCCTTCTAGGGTGGTGTTAGATGTGTGGGACAAAGTGGGGCTGATGCCTCATACGGGGAATTTGACGTTAAACTGAAGTGAAACTAAGGAAGGAGTGACCCATGCGGGTAAAAACTAACACGTGTGGTCTGTGCCAGGATGGAAAGAACAAAGCTGCTAAGAAAAACCTCCTGCACTCAAGCGCTGCAAAGGGAAGCGATAAATAACAGAAGTAGCCTAAACTCCTGAGGTTGGGAGGTTCAGTTGTTGCTGCAAGTGTGAGATGTGTTACAGTGAGGAAGCCCTCGCAAAGGGGTGATGCTGAAATGACCCCCTTTGTGCAGCAACAGCTGGTCACGTACTGAACTTGTGCTCTGTGTCGTGGGTTTTTTTGAGGG
Organism: Rhinoptilus africanus; assembly: GCA_013400135.1. Taxonomy (NCBI): domain Eukaryota; kingdom Metazoa; phylum Chordata; class Aves; order Charadriiformes; family Glareolidae; genus Rhinoptilus; species Rhinoptilus africanus. The sequence goes on along the minus strand of VXBO01002216.1, from coordinate 34,308 downwards.
GGAGAGGGGATGCAATCTAAAATTTTGCCTGGCATCTCTGCAAGGTTTAGACTACGTTCAGAGCAAGTTTTGATTGCTGCCACACGCTACTATTTCTGGATCCCTGCACCAGTAGCACAAGGTTTACTTCTTTGTCTCCAGCTTAAAGCTCTCATTTTATTTTTCCATGTATTCCCACTGTTTTATTTTCCCTTCCTACGATATCTTTAGACTCTGTAACCTAGGGAAATAAAGCTGTAATGCCATCCAGCCCATGCTTTTGTGAGTGGTGCTGAGGAATGGTGACAGCAGGCCGTCGGGATGCTGGGTTTCCAGTTTGCCGGCCTGAGGGTGCCTCCGCCACTAACGCTGAGCTGCCAGAGCATCCCCCGTGCCGCGCCGGGAATCCTGTCAAGGCAGGAGAGCTCCCACCACCAAAACAGCTCCAAGCAATAAAAAGTACCTAGTGCAGGCTGTAACTATATTTCCATCTTCTGAGGGAGGGCCTATTTATTTGCATCACAAAAGCGGTAAAACAGCAAATAATACAGTTATGCCAAGGTGAAATGAACTCTTTACTGCACATTACTTAGAGGTGCTCCAGCTGCTTTATTCAATAAATGAGGCTTTCAAGTGCTTAAAACTCTCGTGTGAGGTCAGTGACAGGAGTTTTGTCTGTCTTGAGGTGTGCTTTTAGCTGCTAAGTCACCCGATGCTCCTCCAGAAACGTGACCACTGGAATTTGGAGTCTTTCAGGACACTTTTGGTATGGTGGTCACAGGAAGGATGAATCTTACTGACAGCACTTTTAATTGAACATGTGTCACACCTTCCTTCACGTTTAGGAGTGATTGTGTTGGGAAAGGACTTTCACCTGATAACACAGCAGGGTTGAGCTATTAAACTGTGCTCCTTTGCAGGCAGGTCAGCTGAGAAAGCTGAGCTCTCCCTCTCCTGCTCCTCTGCTGCCGGTGGCTCCAGCAGAGACCTCTGGCCAACTCTCGTCAGCGGTTAGAAAAGTGTTAATGGCAGAGGAGGAAGACTAGTCTCTTTTCTACCCCCACTGCAGCTTTTAAGTTTGGAAAGCATGTGCCTTGATTTTAATATAAAGTAGCCATTGATGTGAGATGCCATGAATAAAAGGCGCTTTTCTTTTTTCCTTTGGCATTGAGTCATTGTACAGTTAGTTTTGTGGCAGTGCATTTGTGAATGCATTTGTGTGTGTGTGTGTGTGGAAGGGAGTGTAGAAAAAGGCACTAGCAGCACACTAACAGAATAGATTTCTTTAGAAACCATTAGGTTTTGCTCTATCTTTCCTCTTACTGCCCTCTCTCAGTGTCAGTCAAACTCCTTCTCCTTTGGATTTTCGCTCTTGGGTATCTTCAGTTATACCCATGCACATCTGATAGGACATGCTTACGCACATAGATATGAGAGAGATAAAATTCTTCTATGCTGCTCTATGCTAATAGCACCAAACCCTCTTACAGCATCACTGAAAGCTTCATTGTTTTAGACTTTTCCTAGGGAATGCTGCATAATTACAGTGTTTTGTCTCATAGCCCTCCTTTAATAAAAATAATGACAGTAATTGTGCTTTTCACCTATTGATCTCCAAGTGCATTACAAGCTATGGGGGAATGTAGTCTTTCCTGACGTAGGAGCAGAGACCCAGGCTGAGGGAACCTTGTGTAGCTCCATGGACTGGTGATGGTAGGAGAGATGCCTTAACCTGACTCTGCAGCAAAAAGCTGTGTCTTATTTAAGTAAATAAGTAAATAAATAAATATCTATAAAAGAGAGATAACATTTATCTAGAGTAACAGATTCTGCGAGCTTGCTCAGCTGTGATAACTCCCATGATCTCAACGTACATCTCTTTCCACAACAGCCACCTAGGGGCATACCTCCAGCAACGAGCTGCTGGGAAGGTGATGCTCAATATGACATGGGAAAGTATTTTTTGGGGAAAAAAGAAGTCCTTTCATGGAAAGGAGAGGAGAACCCTTTGACCATCAGTCCCCGTTCCCTGAGCTTGCTCCTGCCTGTTTCACACAGCATTTAATATCCTCTCACCGTCCAAATGCCGTGCTGCAATCACAGAATCCCAGAATCNAACTGGACACAGTACGAACTTTCAGTCTCCACATCTGCTCCTTTGCAGGCACATCAAGATGTTCGTGTGTCTGCCTGCCTCGTTAGTACATGTTGATCTCTCTGGCTCTCTGCCTGCCGTAGTGGGGAAATATTGAGGCTTTATGGAAGCTTTGCAGCTGACGGCTAAATGGGCTTAATTTTGACACTTACTTTTCTTAGCAGAAATAATGCATTTGGCTGGCTAATGCTATAGCATTTCTTGTTTTAACGTTATCAGCAATTTTTGTGACAATTTCACAGCTCTAAAATGTCAACATGTTACATTTCAACTCAGTGTGGAGAAATGTGTGTTAAATACTGAGTGTCTGTGTCGTTCGTTCATTCCTATTAACTGCCCAGTGCGAAACCTGGTGCCTGCTGGCCACCTCTTGCATATTTAAAAGTATTTCTGTACGGTGTGAGAAGGTCAGAAGTATTTGGAGTGACTTTCCTGGCCTCCCCAGGACTCCGTGTGTCTCATGCAATGCCAGTGCATGGCTTGTCAGTTTAAAATGCCCTACACCAGCACACGTCTGGAAACCATGTGATGGGGTGTTTGTGCACTTGATTTGCAAAAATGCAACTTTTAAACCCATCTTGGCTCATACGTGAAATTTTGAAGGAAAGCTCCCTCTGGGCAAGAATTCATGTGTCTGTCAGCCACGTGGCTGAGAAATGTTTCGTGCCTTGATGCCCATCATACTCTATTTCTCGCTGAAGGGGGGGAAAAAGCACACTGGAGCCTAAAATATTTCCATACTCCTCTTCCCAGCTGGTCTGAGCTCTGGGGTTTATGTTAGTGGTTGTAGAAGGGGCAGCATTTGACTTCAAGCTGCCTATAGCTTTGGAAAATAAGTGTGTTCTGAATAACCTGATGATGATGGAGCATTTCTTATATCCCCACGTCATTTTCAACTGTTGTCTGGGTTGTCCTGGAAAGTTTCTCAATGGGATCTGTGTTTCGCCGGGCTTACAGCCCAATGCACTGCAATACTCCAGTACAGGAGTGAAATGCTCGGGGAAGGTTAAAATTAAGTAAGAACAGGTAATGTAATAGCGCTTGGTCAAAATATTGAGAAAGGTGCCCTCAGCTTGGCGACAGGCCTTTAATAAACAAACTGAGATAGTAACAGAACGTGCTGGTTTTATTTTCACTAGAAAATAAAATATTTTTGAAGAAGTTTTCTGGTTTGAGACCTCAGTGGAAGGATCCATAATTGCGGGTTAACTGGGCTGGTAAACAGACCCTTGTGCGGCTCGGCTGTAATTGAGGGTGTGTGGGTCAGGCCGTTTAATTGCTGTCTGCTTGCTTGGAATAGAAACCTCACCACTGCCACCGAATCGCTCTGCATCTGATTAAGTAAACAAATTGCCAGACACCAAGCTGTGTGACGTCCTGTGGGAGCGTCCGCTCGCCCAGGATGTGGGGGCCAGGGGAGCATCCCCAGCCCCTCTCTGCTCACCCAGTGAGAAGGGACCCAATTAAACTCCCAAATGAAATGCCGCATGAGCCCATTGCGCTCTTGCTGAAAGATGAATTAGAAAGTGGAGACAATTGAGGCAGCGGGGAATGTGGGAGTCCATGGCCCATCCCGAGTCTCTCTTCCATCATAACATCACTTGGTGCACCCGAGCATCTTCCCCGGCTGCTGTTTCCCTGGTTTGCTGGTGCTCCTCAGGGCAAGCAACATTTACACGCTGTTTTATGTCTTTCCAAAATACGGATGCTATTGTGCTATGGAAGTCCAATAAAAGTTAGTATTTTCATACTGAGGTTCCAAGCAGGAGTTTAAAGAGAAAACATAGCCGTCAGCCAGTTTGTGATGCCGGATTTTACAGTTTGATTGCAGTGAGGGCTCTCTGAGGCTCCTGGTCCCTAATTCGATGTCATTTGGAAAGATAGTGCAGTTTATTTCCTATCTGTAAATTAAAAAAAAAAAAAAAAAAGACAACGAGATGTATCTGTGCTTCCTTCTTCTGCCTGCCAGACTGATTTTAATAACCTCTTAATTCTTCTTCTTAACTCCTTCTGAATCTGGACTTTTTACTGTGCTTCTCCATATAATCAAGGGCGGCTCCTGAATTTCAGTGTCCATTCAGAGCCCCCTCAAACCCTGATTCTCCGGTGGTGTGTAGGAAAATCCAATTGAAAGACTCTGGGATAATGAATTCATTGAGCCGCCATGGTGCACGGAGGGCATCACAGCATAACCATCATCTCCTCGTACCATAACCCACATGTACTCTACACTTTTATTGCTCTTGCTCCCACTGCATTACGGCCAGAGTCACCAGTGTGGTCTGGCTGCTCGGGATATTTGTGATGCAAAGCAATTACAAGCCTGGCTGGTTTTACAGCTCCATTGTATCTCTGGGACAGCGCGGCTTGGCCAGAGCAGGCTGGGGAATCTGCTTTTTAGGCTGCATCATCTTTGGAGGAGAGACTTTAGATTTGTTCTGTGTGCGCACACTTTTCTAATGATGGAGATGGATGAGGTTCCAGAGTGGGGCTGGTTTTCAAGATTCCTTCTAATCTGTGAGCTGAGAATTCCTGTTTAGAGACGCAATCCAGCACTGGGGAAAAAAACCACATTTGCAGTATAAAATATTGCAAACAATGATGAGATGGTCTGAGGTTTAACGCTGCTCAGCCACCTCCAACTTTGATTTTGCTCCCGGTGCAATGTGCTTTCCAAGGAAGTGCTGTTTATCACATCCCCAGTTCCTTTGAATAAAGCAGGGATGTAGAGAGCAAGCTATTTCCTTGTTTGATATACACACCCGAACTGCAAAATTACTCCATAGCTCAAACTTGTAGACTTGAAAAACTATCCAGCAGAGAAAGAAAATTTTCCAGCTGAGGAATGGTGGCTGTTTGGTTTTTTTCCCCTCCCTTGGTGGGTTTGTGTCTGGGCATGATTTCAGTCCTTCCTTCCTATTTACTGGACCAAATGTTCAAGTGGGTGTGAAACCTGCAAGGAAGCAAAGCAAGCAGAGAGCAAAATAAGTGCGGTGTGGCTTGTGTGACACTGTGTGGTAATGTCTCGGCATAGCTGCCTCCAGGAAAGGCTCCTGGTGGCAGCAGTAGGACGTGGAGAAGGAGGAGGAAGAGCATTCTCAAAGGCACTTCAGTGGGTTGGTAGGTCTCTGTGAAGACGTTTCTTCAGTCTGTATGAGAAAAAAAAATGTGAGTAGAGCAAATCCATTCCAGGCTTTAAAGGAGTGTGGAAGTTGATGGGTGTTCCCTGCCCCCAGTTGCTCTTTTTTGATGGTTTTGGCTGGAGACTGTGTCGCTCTTCAGTTAATGGTGCACCTTTGAGGCATCCAAGTTCATGTATTTCAAGGTGCGTGTCTTAATATGTGGAAGAAGATAATATTTTTTTTTTGTATGTTTTTTCCTTGGGTGGATGTAAAATAAATGGCTTATAGATGATCCTTTAAATGCCACTACCCAGGTGGGTAAGAGGGACAAGCCCAATAGTCTCAAGGTTTCCTCCTCTGCTGTTGGTGTTCCCACAAATCCACATTAAAGAGCAAGCAGGAGAGAAATCTATGTGCCGTGTTGTCAAAGACTGTGATGTCCCAAAAGCAGCCAGGGTTTTGGGAATGAGGACCATGAAGGTCCATCCTTTGCCTCCCTGGCTATGAGGGTAAGTCTTTCCAAAGGAGAAGGTGCTACAAACCAACAAGGGATTTTCTGTAGTCCTAGGGCTTAATACCCTCCTTGCAGCCTAGCAATTTTCATACTGTAGTGTGTTTTGGTTGGGTGTTTTTTAACTTGAGAAAGGAATTAATTTCACTTAATTTAATGGTCTGGGAGTTGGGCACCTGTTCCAAACTCCCAGAAGCGGGAGCTGCTGGTGGGTGAATGGGCCCATCTGTCTCAGAGACCTATCTCAGACTGAAAAGACCCCTCTGGGTTTCTCCCCTGCCCATGCAGGGGACAGCTGACTGGTTGGGACCTTTGATTGTGAGATAGCTGAAGTCAGGCAAATCTACCCCAAACAGAAAACACCCTCTTCCATCCTCTAAGTTGCTGCAGCAAACAAAATTAAATGTCCTAATGGCATCGACCAAGGAAAAAATTCCCAGATATTAATAAATGCCAGATTTGTCACATGAATCAACAGGATTTTTGTTCCTTGTTCAGAAGAGGAAATTATCATGATCTTTCTCAGACGGAACCCAAACTTTAACAGAGCGAGGCGGGAAGCCATGTGAAGTGCTTAGCTCTTGGGAAACAGTCGGAAAAATCTGAGCCACTGGGTTTTTCTAGTATTGTTGGTTTGGGGTTTGGGGTTTTTTGTTCTGTTTTTGATTCTGGTTACTCAGTTTCCTGTTTATTGCAGAAGGGGTGTCTGCATTTCATACCTGTGCTCTGCTGTAAACTCCACGCGCTCCCTGCCTGTCACTGGGCTCCGGGATGACAGTGGCACTTCAGTTCTGCACTGCAGTTCCTGCAAACTGTGTAAAACCAAGGTTCTGGGTACGTGTTACCAGGAAGGGCCCAGGTCTATTATATTAAAGGCCACCTGGGACCGGGACAGACTAATTAACAATATTTACCACTGTTGCTTTTTTGGTGTGTTAGGTGTTGTTTGTGTTCTGGCTTTTCTTTTTTTTTAAAAAAAAAAACCAACCAGAATTTCATAGTTTTAAGATGGCATAAACATACAATCGTTTTTCTCTTTGTACGTCTGGTCAGAACTACTGAAAGCTGCTTGGCGGAAATTTCGTGAGTGTCCCCAGGAGGAAGGTTGCTCTGACAGAGTCTCTGATGTCTTTTTGCCTTGCTCTGAAGTCAGATCAAGGGAATAGCCCCAAAGTGACTTGGGCTCATGAATCTGAAACAAGATACAGGTCAAGGAGCCCGTCTTAATGTGTGACCAGTCTGTGTTGTGGACCTGGGCTGCTGGAAGGAGGAGGTAAATGTCAGAGTTTCCACTAGAAACTAGAGTTTTCCTCCCTGTGGAGCATATGTGGCTCCATGTGGATCGTGCCAGGATGTTTGGCTGAGGTCCTGCTGCTGCCCTCACCTGCTTCATTCATGGCTTTCAGGCAGCACTGCCACCCTGCTTGCCACCGCTCCGGAAATTCCAGCCTTTCTCTTTGATTACAGAAACACTCGGAAATTTTGCCNAGAGGGGCAGAATCACCTCCCTTGCCCTGCTGGCCACCCTTCTCCTGATGCAGCCCAGGATGCGGTTGGCTTTGAGAACCTCTGGCATTGAGAACCTCGACCTTCTCCATATCACTTGTCACCAGTTCTCCTGTTTCCTTTCTGAGGGGGATCACACCTTCCCCAGTCTTCTTCTTACCATTAATATACCTATAGAAATTTTTGTTGGTGCTAAGATGTCTGCAGAGGAAAGGGTTAGGAGGTGGGAGGATTATGGATTTGTCTGGAAAATACTTTTGCTTTTGGCTTATTTTTCTTCCTGAGTAAATAAAGATCTTACTAGTATTATTAGCTGGGGATCACGGATCAGAAGACTAAATAAAAGCCCAGAAAAACCCCCATATATTCTCCTAATCATTTTATTATGCCACAAGAACTTATAGAATACTTATGTTGTGTGTGCAGGATGTATTCATAAAGAGCCGTTAAAATTGATTCTGCATCCTAATTAAGCTGTCACTTTGTTTTCTTCTTGATTAAAGGTATTTTGTACTGTGCTTTGCAAACATCTTGGGGGGCTGAGTGTAAAACAATGACTCTAGATACTGTCTGTTGATGCTTTAACACCAGGCTCTCAGCACCACCACCTTCTTGTTCAGGTTGTGCAACATGTGGCCAACCCTCACTTGAGTTTTCCTCCTGGTAGCCTCTGAGATTTTTGGTCTACCAGAACCTTTTGAGAACAATTATGGTGGGGTATTGTTTGATTCTAGACTCTGTTCTTGTTCCCCTTGAAGTTAATGACAGCCTTGCCACTGTCACAGAGCTGGATTGGGCCCTTGAAGGCTGGTGGACACACGGAAGACAACTCTGAGTGATGCTTCTTCCGCTTAAAATGCAGTGTCTTCAGTCTAAATTTCTTCTATTTTTCTTCTCTCATTCTTCTATGTCTAGAAAACTATTAAACTAAAATAAGATTTTTTTATTTTTCAGGAATAGGCTGCCTCTTCCTGTTTCCTACATAAGGCTTTCAAGCTTTTTTCAAGGTGCAATAATTGGTGTGAATACGAAACAGTTCAAAGTAATAGTAGGTTAATTTCAACCTAACACAACACAATTTTTTTTATGACCAGCAAAGTTAAATCAGGACTAAATGAGGATTAGTATTTTATGTTTGTGAGATTCACCCTTTTTTCTTCGAAGATTGTGTTTTAGAAAATCCTGAGTGCTCAGGATGGGAAGCACCTTTATAGTTTCTTCTTTAAAATTCTGTTTATTCTTTGGGTATTAAATCTCCATATCCATGTTATGCGTGTTTGGCTGATACATCACAGTGTATACAGTTAATTCCACAACTCCATCAGATACCCTCTATCATACAGTTCGTTACATTTAATACACTTCAGTGGGAAGACAGATGTAAACTCCAGTAAACTGTTCAATACCTAAATTAGGTGTGACTGTATATTTTTTTCTGTCTTTTGGTACTTCCAGGTTCCCTGACGGATATTTCTCATTTTTTCGTCTAAATAGAGCCTAAATAGTTTTCTTAGGAACAGTTAATTGACTGCATGTGTAATCAAAGGAGTAAACTGAATTGACCAAATTCTTCCACAAGATTAATTTTATTCTCTACCAAAAAATCTGTTGCTCTTTAACCGTTTTCCCAACACACACACAGATGTTGCTGATTCATAGACGAAAATATTTGTTGTTAAATTAGTGATTATTTTCAGGAGTTTTTGACTTTCATCTGTGTAGGTGGTCCAGAAATTCCTTTTAGTCATCCGATATGCTGTAACATCACAGACCTCCTTTACCGTGTGTGCCACAGAAACGGAAGAGCTTCGTGCTAAGTTCAGGAACACATCTCCCACTCTTTGGGTCAATCTGGTGTGCACATGGTCCTGAAGGATGGGTCTGAGTCTACCTCGAGCCACTGTGGCAAGAGGATCCCTTCCTTCCTCAATCCCCCATGAGAAGAGCTGCCGAGTGAGAGGTGGTTCTGGGCAGGTCCTGCAGGCACCAAGGAACAGGAGCTGATTTGGTGAGAATTAGACTTCCGTGAATTCCACAGCAGAAATGTCTCATGGGATGTATAAAATGAATGCAATGAATACCGTAATTAGTGGTATTGCTCCAGGCTCTCTGCAGCCTCAGACAGATCTTCCAATGCACGGGGTTGTGCAGGAGATGAATTTGCTGTCATGGTATCAGCGGGCTGGGTTTGCCCGACCTGTGTTGTATCATCAGAGCTCTGGAGATTGCAATCTCAGGTTGTCTCTTGCTTGCGTCTATGTGCTTGGTCACATCCGTCTCTTCCCACTAGATGTATTTCTTAGCTGGCAAACTTCTGTCTTTTGGGGAAAGCGTCATCGTGAGAGCTATCCTACCAGGAATTTTTGATGCTTCAATAACACTAGTGTTAATTAATCCTACAAACACTGCCATTAGCTTTCCGTCTGGCTGTTCCAATCAGTCCCTAGCAATAACCAGAGAGACTGCTCCATGCTTCCCGTCCTTTTTTTTTTTTTTCCTGTCCCTTCATTTCCATCCCTGAGGGTTGGGTAGGGTTATGACTGAGCTGAGTAGCATTTCTTCAGACAGGAATTTTCAATGGACCCTGTGCCTTGGGTCTTCATCTCCTTTTTTTCCTGTGATCCTCACAATATATCAGTGCAACTCTAAAGGGCTTGGACATGTGGTTTTGGACACAGAGCACAGATGGCCTCCTTCTTGGTGCAGAACTCCTAAGGCCTGTTGGGTGTTGTTGCTGCCCATCTGCTCCCTTTTGGCGAGGACAATGTAGCCCTTTGTCCTTCTCTAAATAGCACTTCTTGACACTGATCCCAGAAAAAAAGCCCACCCTGGCGCTCCAGCTTCCCTAGGACCAACATCTCCAAACCCAATATGGGACTTGCCCCTCCTGGTCTGCCTCAGGGTGCTCCCAGGAGCCCCGTTCCTGCGGTGGCACCACCACTACTAACTCTGATTACAGAGCTCACCCATGTGCAGGGTGGAATAATAATGAATACCTTCTCCAAAATGTTTTGCGGTGTTGATTTTACTCCTTCTTTATCTTTATGGTGTATTGTGCAAGTTTTGTTGCTCCTTGACTGCTTTGCCGTGAGTGCTGTGCCTGATAAACATTTCTTTTGCTTTCTGTGAGCCTGCGATCCCACGGGTGGTTGAACAAGGTCCTCTGATGCGTCTTTTGATATTCCCTGTTTACCTTATGGAAATGAACCCTCCTGAAATGGACTGGTTCTTTCTCTTGCCATGTTTCCCAGCTGTCTTTCTGGATGATTTTTATTTCCCATTGCCCCTGGGGCTGTTCAAAGGTTTCTTTGGAGTCTGAAATCCCTGCCTGTGTCTCTGAGCAGAGGAAGCCAGAAGACCGTACCTGATGGGTTATTATGATTTACTCTGAATTTTGACGCCTGGTGTGTGTTCTCCCATGCTGGCCTTGTGTGTAACACAAGCCAGAGTGCTCTGGGCCAACGCCGTGTTTTTCTTTTTCCTTTTTTTTTTTTTTCCTTTTCCTTTCTCCTTTGTTTGTGTTATGCTTGATTTGATATTCAGACCTCACTCGGTTCTCTTTGGCTGCTTCTTCTGTATAAGAAAAATTGTTTCAAGAAGCTTGTGACTCTGGGTTTTTCAGGTAAAGACATTGCTTTCCTCATTTGAAAAGTGTTATTTGAACTTTAAAAATAAATAAAGACGATCTTCATCTGCTGAGTGATGATAATGGAAAGGCCTGATAATCACATAATTAGTTCAGCTTCTTGTCTTAAGGTAAGTTTTGTGGCTCTTTGAAAATGCAGCTTTTTTATGGAAATAAATTTGAGTTTAAAGAGTTAAAACCATAACATATTAAAACAGAGGGAGCTGGTGGATGGTGGTTTCTAGATATCAGAGGTAGATCAACAGAAAATAATGTTTTTTTGAGTTAAAGGATTCATAAGTTTTTCCTACTGATAGGGAGGGATTGTCCCTGCTAAAACTCAGATTAACCTTGTTTTGGGATGCAGACTCACACTTGTATCTGATGGCATCACCTTATCCATCTCCCTGGGACTGACTCGGATATTCCGTCACAGCCTCTGCTTTATTTTTAAAGATGAATTTGCCAGAGAAATGTTTTTCTCCAGCTTCCAAGATACCAAGTTTGTGCTTAATGATGACCAAGACACTGCTGTATTTTGTCAGTTGTCTTTGTTTGAAGTAAAACCCACTTAGGTCCTGTGCGTCCATGCAGGGACTGGAAAATACAGGTGCTGCCATCAGAAAGGGGAGAATCATGTTCCCAGAGGATGGGCAGCATGAGCTTCTAGATATCCTAGTCTGGCGAACCTTCAGTTATCACTGACACATTCAGAATTATTATTTTTTGTTTAGTCTACAAATAATGTATTAGTTTAATTGGTAGTTTAATATTTTTTGTGTCTTAGCGTGTTGACTTTACGTTAGCTGGCTTTGTGGTGTCATAAAAGTAAGGCAAACAAAGTTAGGCAAGCTAACAGGAGACTTGTTTGGATATGGATGCGTTGGTGTCCTGGGATGGAGACATCCTGGTGGGAGGCATCCGGGTGTCCAGGATGGGGCATACAGGGCTGCCCCATCCCTGGAGGGGTTCAAGGCCAGGTTGGACAAGGCTTGGAGCAACCTGGGCTGGTGGGAGGTGTCCCTGCCCAGGGCAGGGGGGTTGGAACTGGATGATCTTCAAGGTCTCTTCCAACCCAAACCATTCTAAGATTCTTTGAGGTGGTGGAGAAGTGGCTGGACAAGGAGATAAAAGGGTTTGTGTTATTGTGAAGCTTTGGTTGCTGTTTGTAGTCTGTTGGCTTGTGAAATCTCTGGCAACAGTATGAGATGCGCTTGGAAGTAATGAAGCAGAAGGACAGCTGACATACCTTGGCCTTCCCCTTGTGGTTTTATGTAAAAAATGTTTTGAAAAACCTGCAGCTTCGGAGCAAAGCTTTCTCGCACATTCATTTCCCAGCTTGTTTTAATGCTCTCAATAGGAGGGAGAGCTTGGTGAACAAGACATGAGGTAGATGTGATAAGGTCAGCTGCTGATGGAGAACACGTCATCTGTCAGCTGCTGTGCTTGAACTTCTGTATAAAACTCACAGTGCACCATCCCTCTTTGGTATAGGACAAAATTGGTCGCAGAAAAAGGGTATTTCTATGCAGAGTAGATGTCATGTCTCGCTGTGTCGTGCTAACCTCAGTACAAGGTGATGTGGATGCTCCCTGCTTCCTTGCTCCTTTTGCTCACGGTATTCAGTTGTTCAACCCAAAGCAATGGTTTTCTTCCAGCTATCAGGTTGTTGCACATAGTACATCTGTTCTCTAGCTGTATTGTGGGGTGGGAGGGGAAAGGGTTAAAAATTATTTCCAATTCAATAATTCAAAAGGGGTATTTCCTACCCTTTAAAAAACAAAAACAAAAATAAAACCAGCAACAAACACAAAGGTAAAGAGAGAAGCCTCCTCCCCAAACCAGACTTACCCTACCTGTTCCAGGCGGCTGGCTGGGAATCCAGCCCTCGGCACCGCGATGGTGAAGGTGAGCAGGTGACATGCAGTGGTGCAACGGGGACAGGCAAGGCAAAGCTCTCCAGCTGACTTCAGAGGCTTCTAATTAAAAAGCTTGATAGGAAGCAAATAAGATGAAATAGAAAATTCTAAGGGAGGGCTGGGTGAAGTATCAAATGGATGGCCTTTCTCCCTAAATTTTGTAGGAAAAAGGCTTTAATGTGTGTCCTGGTTTGAAGCTCATTTTTCATCACAGACAGAGATGGATTTTCCATCGAGCATCCTCCTAACATGGCTGAAGGTACTGAACCCCAGCATCTTCTCTGGGAAAAGGATCCAGCAGATCTTCCCAGACACTTAGTCCTCAGGTATATAAGCAGAAGGAGGTTTTTGCTAGTGGTTTTTTTCCCTACTTCTCTTCAACCAACAGGCCAAGAGGCATCTGTATTTCATCCAGGATTTTGTCTGTTTGTTTGGAGGATTTGGTATGGCTTAAAGTCCAAGTTTTCTTTGGATCGGGCCTTTAGGATTTGGTTTGATTTATTTCCAGTGACACTACTGAAATGCAGCTTCCTTTTTTTTTTTTCCATCTATGCCGACCTGCTAAGTTAAAATAAACATTATGTTTTGATGTATTTCTTTATTTATTTTAGTTACCGCAGAGGCAAGAATGTGGAGTGAGAAACTTTGATTAAATTTCAAGTGTAGTCAGATTAGCTAGGAGTGGTGCCAGGCGGCTTTGGTGCCCTTGTTGCTTGGGACGTTTGACTTGTGTGTTTAGGCTAGTTTTTCATGTTCCTCTTGGAGTCCTCAGAAAAGTGAGTTTTATTACAGCCATGTCTCCTTCTGCACTGCACAGGCAAGTTCCACTGGACCGTGGTGATGGTGAAATGAGCTTTTGGTGCAGTTGGTTCATTGCTGTGCTCTTAAAAAACCAGGCCAGGCCAGTGATGGTCTTGCTGGGCATGAATACGATTTCTGTATCAAGTGTGGTGCTAAAATGGGGAGGACCATGATTGCATGCCATTGCAAAAATTGTTGAATGTGTTGAGTTGGAAGGGACCTCTAAAGCCCATCCAGTCCCACCCCCCTGCAAGGAGCAGGGACATCTTCAACTGGATCAGGTTGCTCAGAGCCTCATCCAGCCTGGCCTGGGATGTCTCCAAGGATGGGGCCTCCACCCACTCTCTGGGCAACCTGGGCCAGGGTCTCGCCCCCCTCAGGGTAAAGAACTTCTTCCCAATGTCTGATCTAAACCCACCCTGCTCTAGTTTAAACCATTGCCCCTTGTTCTATCACTCCATGCCCTTGCCAACAGCCCCTCCCCAGCTTTCCTGGAGCCCCCTTCAGGGACTGGGAGGCTGCTATAAGGTCTCCCCGAAGCCTTCTCTTCTCCAGGCTGAACAATTCCAACTATCTCAGCCTGTCCTCATAGGAAAGGTGTTCCAGTCCTTTCCTTTTAATCCATTCTCACATGTTGCTTGTTTCTTGCTAGGGTGTTCAGGTGTTTCTGAGCTTGGATGAACGGTGTTACACAGAAGCAAGGCATCGTGGACACTGTGGATTTAAGGAACTTGTCCAAATTCATGCACAGAATTTAATTCCTATGCTGGGAATGTAATCCATCCTACACGCCCAGCCTTTGCAGTTGCTGTGCACGCAGCGAAGGCGAACAATTGTGACTCTATAAAATGCAGCAAACAAAGATGACCCGTTTTGTCCCCCAGCTGCATTGCTTGAGATAAAAAAGGCCGTGGCTGTGGCATGTTCCTGTGCTGCAGCCAGCAGGGCATGTCCTGTGTCCCTCTGAGGGGCACAGCTCTCCTGCCCCTGCGTCCCCAGGGGCTGCGGGCAGGCAGCGTGTGAGCAGTTTTTGTGTCTCTGGTCCATCCTTTCTCTCCAGGTGCTGGTGGCCAGAGCGTGTTGTGCTGTCACTCGGTGGGTGTGCAGAGGCAGAGGGGTTGGATTTCATAGAGTCATAGAATCGTTTGGGTTGGAAGGACCTTAAAGATCATCCAGTGCCCCCCCCTGCCCTGGGCAGGGACACCTCCCACCAGCCCAGGTTGCTCCAAGCCCCGTCCAGCCTGGCCTTGAACCCCTCCAGGGATGGGGCAGCCACAGCTTCTCTGGGCACCCTGCGCCAGGGGCTCACCCCCCTCACAGCAAAGTATTTCTTCTTCATGTCTCATTTAAATCTCCCTTCTTCCAGTTTGAAGCCATCCCCCCTCATCCTATCACTACATGCCCTTGTATAAAGTCCTTTTCCAGCTTTCTTGTAGGCCCCCTTCCAAGGGGCTCTAAGGTCTCCCCAGAGCTTTCTCCACACCGAAGATGGCCTTGGGACAGCCCAGCATGGATGTACTGGAGAGCTCCCAGGAAAGGCGTAATTGCTGCAGAGTAAATTGCGATGAGTGTTGCCTTTAACCTAAACACCAAGGTTTGCTGGTTTTGGCAGCTGGAGATGAAACTAGTTTGGAGCTGCACGCGGCAGCCGGTGTTATTCCAGAGTTCCTGCTTCTCTGCTGCTCGGGACTGGAAGTGTCCAGGTTTTGCTCCAGGCAAGAGCTTCTCCTTTTGCCAGTTGCTTCTGCCCACACGCTACAATGCAGAGTGTGCAGCAAGCTTGGAGGACTAGTGAGGAGGAATAATATAAACCGGCTTTGGTTTAAGTACTGAAATCTTTTTGACATTCAGGAGCCAGCCTGTGGTCCCGGAGCGAGCAGGGGGCCTCTGCTATTATTTTAGTTGAATTAAATTTTTAATAATGCTGCACAAGTATAAAGGATGTGAGGTGATTTTTGGGAGGGTATACTCTGAATAATAATATTTTGCCCTCATTTAGCCTCTTTAATCTATGGATTAAAAAAAAAATAATTGCATGTTAATGAATGTGTTCATTAGTTCAGCAACTAGGCAGGGAAGAAGCAACTAGGCTTGGTGAATGGCTATACACAGAAAAATATTGCATAATGTAGATTGAAGGGGGGATAAAGTAATTTATTCAGGTTAGGAATTACAGCAATTTTGCACATGTGAAAAAGAGATTGGAAAGAGTTAATTGACTCACTCAAAGCCTCGAAATTCAGAGGGGAGTTTGGGGATGCGGCCCCTGAACTTTGTGCTTAAATTTCTTGGTTAGTCACCAAGTTGAAGGATCCATGAATCTCTGCTTGCTTCTTGCGGTTCAAACTCAGCCCAGTATAAAGGAGTTAATGGGGAATAAAAAGGAAAATAACTCAATATATGTTTTAATATATATATGTATGTACAAAATTTTTTGGAGGTCTCCCTCCCTTCAGGAAAGTCCCTTTACAAACCTCCATGAGTAACAGGACTTGCAAACTGTAAGAAAGCTGAGTGTTTGCAGACACACTATTTCCAGCTACACTTCATGTTCTTCCTTTTTTTTTGGACGTATTTTCCCAAACAAAAGACTGGCCTGTCTGTAGGACGGCCCTGTGAGGACAATGCACCTCACCTCTCATGGTGTGCTTTTCAGAGCTACCATTATGCCTTATTTTAGGGCCAACAGAGCATTATGAGTTTGGGGCACACGAGTTTGAGTGGAGTTCAAGCTTTCACTTGGTTTTCCTGCATCATTAGCTCTTTCGATGCAAGATTTTCCTAAAGTCTTTCCGTTCAAACCCAGGATTCCAAACACAGCAGTCTGTGAACATCTCAGAGGCAGGAATTTGGGTTTGTGTAAGGCCAGGCTGGATAAACTCTGTATTTATCACCTGGCTCTTCCCTGAGAGCTGGGCTGGCCCCAGGCAGATGGGAGAGGCAGGAACAGCCTGTGTAAGCTCATTGGGGTTTTTTTGTAGTTCTTCTTTCCTAATTTTAAATGCTCATGTGTCACCGAGCCCATGTGGTCCCTGGACATTTACGCTTGGGAAATCAGTCTGGATTCCCTCCACCCCATCTGTCTTTTTTTTAGGAGAGCAGAGCCCAGGGCTTCCACGGTAGGGGAGAGGGAGCGTGCTAGCAGGGGGATGCTGTAGGTAATTATGAATGGCAATGGTGTTCAATATGTTTTCATTTGGAAATTGTCTAAACCCTTACCTGGAGGAGCAGGCTCTCTGCTGAAGGTTCTCTGACACTGAAATCCACCTGCAGTCATGGCAAGCCACCCCTTTTCAGGGGCATCCCCACAGGAAGTTAGCGTATCTCATGGATCTGCCGACTACAAGATTAAAAAAGTTTTAAGAGCAGCGTAGGACACATGCAGACTGTACGTATTTTGATTACTAGTGCTGGATTAGTGCTGTGACACTTTATGGGGAAAATAGGTTTTCACAGGGAATTTGAAAAAAAAAAGTGGGTATTGCCTGACAGCATTTAACCTTCTTTTAAAATTTGTATTTCTGCATGTGGTTACTTCTGTTTATCATATTTCAGCTAAGAATTATTTTAATTATCACAAAAGCTAGTGCAACACCAGACAGGACAGGGCTGAGTCTGAAATTTGCCCTGGATGTACTTTCTGAAGGTGTTTGAAGAGAGAAGCTTCTCGTCCAGCTTAAGAGAGAAATGGTCTCTCTGTGTATTCTTTCTGCAGGCAACTAATTAATTTGTTCAGGGTAATACTTGGTGAACCTTGTTATGGTGATAAACACAATTTGACTCTTTCTCAAAAACGTAAATTTTATGTCTGTTTTACAGACACATGGATCATTTGTTCAAGTCCGCCCTCAAATAATTTATTTTCTCCTCCCAAGATCTGTTCACAAAAGTTTTTGTTGGTTACAAACTAGTCTGTCTTTGCCTCAAGAAAAGGCTTGAGAGCAGGGTTTCATAGGTTCATAAAATAATTTGGGTGAGAAGGGACCTAAAAGATCATCTAGTTCAACACCCTGCCTGGGGCAGGGACACCTCCCACTAGACCAGGTTGCTCCAACCAGGTTTGCTCAAACCCCATGGAGTTACGGCTTCCCTGGGAAGCACTCAATTAAAGACAAACCAAAGTAATTGTGGTCACTGGTTTGTTCTGATCCTGTTTTGGGAACCCAGACGTCAACAGATTTTCAGGGAAAATTTTGATGCTCTGAGAAGGGATTTTTTTTTCCAGAGATTTTTCTAGAGGATTATATATCTATAGGCTATCCTGCAACATCTTGGAATACTTGGAAGCAATCAGTTAGTTATTAAGCTGAAAATCCTTTAAGATGTTTTAATTTTTTGCATTTTTCTGGTCTGGTCTCATGATTCCTCACTTGATGCCTAACGCATTTGCTGCTCATGTTGTTTATCCGAAATGCAGCGTTGCCCCAGAGCCTCGGGCAGGGCTCCAGGGCTGTCGAGCCTCCCGTGGTGTTTGGGAGACACGGGCTTTTCTTTGCCCGTCTCACGCTCCCTGCATGGCACTGGCATCGGCTGTGGCCGCGGGAACCCATATGCCAGGCTCAGCTGGTCCATGGGTTCTCGGGGCTGGAGGAAGCAGTGACTGCTCAGCGTTGGGTGCAGACCTGCTACCTATGGTGCATTGTGCGCATCCCGGTGGCTTTGAAACACTTTAAAAATTTTTATTTCAAAAAGATCCTCTGATAATGTACCAAGGGTGATGACTGATCCCTCGGCGTGCGTCTGCAAGAGGAGAGCTGTGCTCCTGGTTTGCTCCGCTGTCACTGAGGTGTCGTCGGTGGCACTGTGAACCCAGACTCATCATTTGGAGACAGATTCACCGTCTAATTCACTTTAAAAATCACTTTCTCTCCTGTTCCTATAGAAAGAAACAAGAATTTTATTCTTTATAGCTACTCTACTATTTATTACTACTCTGCTCCTGCTTTATTACTACTCTACTCTTGCTTTAATAGGAGTAAGACCAGGGACAAAGTTAATAAGGTAGAGTGCTGGAGCCTGGGATATTTATATGCAAATTACTTAATATCTTTTTTTCCCATTGTTATGTTATTTTATTGTAAGCAGCCTTTGGAGAAGGAGTGGGCGTTGCACACAGCTGAGATGAGTAGCTCCAACAGGAGATGTTGTCCTGGGAGAGCACACCAGGCCAATGTTCGGCTGTGGTCCATCCCTCTCCTGCCTCATCAACACTTGTGGCTGTTATCTCAGAGGGTGACAGGGCACATCCCCATTTATTGACTTTGCCCTTTGCTTCTGGCCCACAAATTTTGTCTAATTCTGTTTTGGACCTGCTAGTCTCACCTGCCACACCAGCCTCCTATAGCAGCAGGCTCTGGAGACTAACTCCCACAGTGCCAATAAATAATTTATTTTCTCTATCTTAAACAAATCTGCTGTGAGTTTGGAGTGCCCTCTGGTTCTCACTCATCAGGCTTTGCTGACTGACAGCTCTGTGTTGGCCTTAACTGCTGCCCATGGATATTTTTTTCTAGAAATCTTCTGTCTAAAGCATATGAGCTAGGTGAATTTTGTATTGTTTTCCTGGATTTCACCCTAAAACCCTCCTATGCCTCACTTTAGATAATTATGAACTATTTTGGATCTCATCTTAATTCCTTTATTGGATCTAACTCTTAGCTGCTTCTCACTAATCAGTCTTAGCCAACAGACACATGGGTGGGAGAAGAAGGTTGCCCAGGTATGATAACCACAGCAGCCGTGTCTGAGAGACTGCAACACTCCAGGCTTCAAACTAATATCAACAGGTGACACAAACTTTCCACCGGTAAGGATAAACCTAGCAGCCACCTGAACCCTGGAGACTCTGTCTTTCTAAATTTTTAAAAATGAATAATTAACTAAATAAAAATTAAAATAAAAAATGTAAAAAATTAAGGAGGCGTAGAATAACTCTTTGCAGGTTGTTACGATCAGGCATGAGATATAGAAAAGTGAGAGTCTAATCTCAAGAGGTGCATAGGGACACCTTTTAAAAATCAATTTTGGAAGAAATCAAAGAAGATGACTTGCAACGTAAATCAAACTGTAGTCTTTGACTCCCCAAAGAGTAAATGACAGCAGGAAACATGGGCCTGAGGGGCTGTTATCCCTGCAAGTTTAAATTCTCATCCCAAAATATCTTTTATAGACACCAAAGAATACCCTGGAGGATGTAAACTGGCTATTTCATTCAGAGCAAAAATTATAAATAGCAAGGGAATAAGTAAATACACTGTATTGACACAAGGGCATCTTTGTTGAGTATTTTTCATGCCGACTGGCAAACTGCCTGCACCGTGCTAATTTACAGCTGTATCGACAGCGAGCAAGTCAAGCCTCTCTTCAAGTAGCAGCGTCCATGGTAAACTTTGGAGATCAAAAGGCCAGTGTAGAACATGCGTTGGGCTTTGTGGCCACTTTACAGCATAGCACAGAGACCAGCAGGCTCCCTGGCATGGGATCGGGGCGCTTTGAGCCTCTGCAAGAGGAGCCTATGCCTTGGGCTTGTCTCTGCATTTGCTGGGGCTTGCAGAGAGAGCAAGGGCCTGGGAAGGAAGGTGGAAGAAAAATATTTGTGTGAAATCTCAAGGTGATAAAGGGGCTCATGGGTGTTGCCTGATGCCTTTCTCCATGAAGGGCCTAATACCTTCAGTAGGGTGAATGAAATAATTTGGTAACAAAGTATTTTGATGCTTAGTGTTAACGTGGATGTCAGAGACTAGACCTGGCTGTACCTTAACAAGACCTTTCCCAATCCTGTTGGTGAGGCATTTTGAATGAGAACTTTATTTCAGTGTTGTACTTTGTCTATGTTTCTGTTGCATCTTGCTTATTAGAAAGTTTAGCAAATTAAT
The DNA here is from genome assembly GCA_013400135.1 of Rhinoptilus africanus. Taxonomy (NCBI): domain Eukaryota; kingdom Metazoa; phylum Chordata; class Aves; order Charadriiformes; family Glareolidae; genus Rhinoptilus; species Rhinoptilus africanus. Next base: position 13,815 of record VXBO01002216.1, on the reverse strand, counting down.
GACACAACCTTTCTATGGAGTTTCTCCTACTAGATGAACACCCAGAGAGTATTTCAGCTGATTTCTTTTCTTTAAAACAGTGACTTTCCATAATTTTTTTTTTTTTTTTTTATGTTAAGATACTCCCCCTTGCAGGATTTTCCCAATCGAGGTGTGGACCCTCTACAAAGAATGTGCCCCGAAACTTGCTTTTCTTTCACAACCCACAATTCTTCATTGCTTCCTGACCCACAGGTTGAAAGCTTTTAAAGCCAGGACAAAATTCTACCAAAAAGCTAAAACCATATGAAGAAGCAAACAACGGATAGATTGAAGCAAATTTTAAGCTGCTTTTTATGCATGTTTTTCTGCTACCAAAGCATGGTGTATTTTTGTGTGATGTATTTTGTGTAGATTTTGTCAGTGATGTGTGAATTGTGTTCCACCTGTTTTGACTTTTAAATCCAGCTTTGTCTATGTTGATACTGTTACATTTTATTTATAGCACCAAGTACTTCATAGGAGCTCAGACATTGCCTAATGTCTAAAAGACGATGATTGTTTCAGAAACAGTTCTCCCACATTTTCACCCCTCCGTAGTTTTTCTCTCCTCGTTATCCGGCATCATAGATATGCTTGGGAACAAGCTGGATCTTCTCTGTTTAATATTTAAAAGTATTTTAAAATGTGACTTTATGGGAATGTCACATTGACATCCGTCAGATATTAGGACTCTCCAGTAGATTTTGACTTTAGTTGAAGTTGGTATTTACTCCCAGTAGTACCGTGGACCCAGTAAGGCTCTGGGAGATGACATATTGGGTCATGATTCATTAACACTGTTTTGTCGCTGATGCTCAGAGTTGATGACCACCTTCAAATCCTGGTGCATGTGCTCTCTGGCTTCTGAAAATCATGGAATCATAGAGTGGTTAGGGTTGGATGGGACCTTAAAGATTTTTTATTCCACTCTTCTGCCCTGGACAGGGACACCTCCCACTAGACCAGGTTGCTCAAAGCTCCATCCAGCCTGGCCTTGAATCAGGATATGTGTCCTTACTGTTGGGAAGGTTTTATGGGTTGCTCACAATCTTTTTAAAGGCTTTTGGGTGCCATGAGGGCAGAATTTGGCTCAGAGAGTCTTTAGTCCACTGTCACAAATATCTGACAGGGAAAGACAAAGTTAGAGATTAAATGTGTTTTGGGCTTGCTAAGATCCTGCACATTCAGAGCTGCTGTAGGTAACTTCTCAACACAGAGCGTCACACAGGTCTTCCCCTCACCTGGGGCATGATGGGACATTCAATTCTACAGTTACCGATTTTGATGCCACAAAGTGAGGATCCAGGTTTCAGATGAAGACACACTAGAGGGTTCTGATCTCATGCAAGCGGTTGTCTTAATACAAAACGATGCAAAAGAAATCAAACCTGATTTTTACATGTTCTTTTGGAGTGATATACTCCCAGTTCTGTGAGGCATCGGGGACCTCTGAAGATAAGACAGTGCAGTCGATAAAATCGCGGCATCTTGCGCTGAGCGTGAATGTTTGCCACCTCCAGCGATGTGCCAGTTCATCGGTGATGTGCAGCCATGTGGCAAAGCGATGTGTGGGTTAAACTATCCCCTCCTCCGGCTTTGCTTCTCCTTCTTGGTTGGGGTGTTAGGGAGCAGACACATGATGACCTACTGTATTTCTTGGCTGCAGCATTTCTGGTCCAAGAGAAAAGAGATTTAAGCAAGACTGAGGAACTTGGTTTGTGCATCTTCCTGTAGCAGGTCATCCCTCCCTGGCTGCCCCCTCACCCCTGCCTGCCTCCCACCCTGGCGTTTTGTAAAGTGGCCTGAGCATAAGAAGGTTATTAATTTTCTACACAGGATTTTTCTATGCAACATAGATTGTGGAGAATTTACAGTCTCGTACTAAAAAAATAAGCTCTTATTAAAAAAAAAAAAAAGTGGGTAAATTCACAGTTATGTTGAAAGCTCCAGGAGTTTTTGCAATGATTTGTCTTTACTCAGATTTTTACTCAACCTGTCCGGTTGGAGGGGAATCTCAATTCTGAAGGAAGATTTTTTTTGGTGGAAAGTGGATACATTAGAACCAAAAGGCTAAAAAATTTGGTTTGTGCAAAGTGGATATAACTTCCTCTTTGCCCTTAAATCTCACGAGACTTTGCAGTAAAAGGAACAAGGTTTCCTTCAACCCATTGCTTCCCAAACCTGCCCTCTCTGCACAGCCTACAAAGTGGTTCTGCCTCCATGGTCCTTGGTGGGTTCATTCCCTGGTACAAAGTGGTCCAGAGTGGTAAAATGTGGCTGTAGATGGAGAGAGGTGGGGGAGTAGGTGTATAATAGCCTCATACTGTGGTACTTCTGATGCAATTTACTTTTTCCTGGACAATCCTAAAAAGCTTTCCATCCTTGTATTGCTTCAAAGAAGATGTGTTAAGAATTAATGCAGAAAAAATTAGCATTCTTACTTAACTCAATTCAAGCCCTAACCAAGGCGTAAAGCTAACTCAGCAAAACTAGGAAAATTAGTTGGTATCTTTCATTTTTAAATCTGGAATTGTATCTTTCGTTTTAAAATCTGCCATGTAGCTGTAACTTTTGCACTAAATCAAAATTTTCAGAAAATTAAACTTTCAACTACAGATGGAAACAACTCAGATGGCTGTTAGAGCCAAGTACAAATCAGTTATCTGGTGAGAAGTCCCATCTTCATGCTAAATTTTCAGATTTTCCAACTTCTGGATTTAAAAAAAGTCTTTTTATTTTATTTAAAAGGCAGCACGTTTAGGCTGTGGGGATGTGTCTCTGATGTAACTCTCTCTGTTGCATTATGCAGGTTGTATTAGATAATGGTAAATTCTCTGTCCCACTGACAAGCAGTATACTTTCATTACATTACATTTCACATAAAATAAGAATAAATAATATAAAACAAAGTGCTCTAGTATTTATTTAGAAGGCAGAGCATTTCGAGCCTTCACAGTACATTCCTTCTTGGAACTGTGACTGTACAATTTTGTACTATAGGAAAAGGGAAAAGAGACTGGCTTAGGCAAGACTCGATGCTTATCTATGAAATAGATACTTTTAATGAGAGTTGGGAAATATTTCTTTCCACCTGTTTGCTGATTTCTTTGGTATGACAAAAGCAATATAGCCTCAGAGCTTTTTGTTGGCTGAGTGGAAAGCACCGTGCCTGTAGACTTTTGTCGTATGCCAAAAATTAAACCAATGTATCAAGGCGATAGCGCTGCCAACTCAACCTTTGTGAAAACACTTTGATTTATCTCTGGTTCTGCCCCTCCTGGTGTTCATCGCTGCTCATCAGCAAATATTTATGCATCTCTATTACTTGTTTTTCCAGGTAGCTTGAGGTGAAGCTTGATAAAGTGGTGATAATTAAAATTCGAAGGTCCTGGTTTCTTCCAGATAAATAATAAAACCCCCAAATGACTTCATGCAAGCCACCTATCACTAGCTAGCATCTGACTTGGCTTCAAAATTCTGTTATTGGATTATTTAACCTCATGCAAGATTTTCTCCAAGCCCGATAAGACGGTGGTGAGCTTGGAATGGGAGGAGGGAAGCTACATGCCGCGTCTTTGCAAAGAGTGGGTAAATACAGTGCGGCAGCTTCCTGAAGGCTGAATGTATCTCAGAGTAAGAACAAAAACCCCAGCCAAACCATGGAGTGAGGGGAAGTGGCTAATAAAGGATAACCCATTTTTTTGGATACTACCCGAGTCATATTCCTGCTTTGAACCCCTGGCTCCAGGGCAGCTGATCTGGTTCACAAAGCAGCCATCCCCTTGCGCGGCTCTGGGCTGTGCAATGCTGCCAGACTGCTCCCGGGTTCACCTCCTCTGCATCCGCAGTGACATGAGGTGAATCCCACTGTCCTAGTGACACCTTCACCTTACAAAACTGTATTCACTGCAAAATCCTGGATCTGGGGCAGTTCCTCTCCCAGAGGGAGAACTTCTGAAGCCCAAGAGATGAAGCCTACACCTCGAGAGCTTTGTTTTCTAGCCAGAGACCTGCCTGAGCCCCAAGCATCACCTGAATGCAGAGCACTACTCTTCTCTCATGTTGGTTTAACCTATTAGGAAATTCTGTAGATTTCCCATTTTTGGGGTGTTGGATGGCCCTGCGGAGCAGAGCGTGCCTATCGATCCAGCTGTGTGGAGCTGTGCAAGGGGAGAGAAAGGATAACAGGTCTTCCTCAGGAGAAACTAGCATTTCTTCACTCGTTTTGTGTGCGTGTAATTTTTTTTTTTTTTTCTTGATTCTGGATTTTAGTTCTTTTGCTGGTTTTTTGTTTGGTTATTCTTTTGGGTGGGTTGGTTTGTTTGTTTGTTGGGTGCTTAAATGATTTATGCTGGAACAGTCCCAAGGCAAAGCTCTGATCAGGTCAGAAATATTCCTGGTATCTCTTAACAGTAAATTTGGGATGGAGGGAAAGCGTTGCCCTTCCAGAGGGAGAATTCTCGTCCATGAAAAGGGAGTTGCCAAGGTTAGATAATCCTGGATATTAGTGCTAGTAGAGGAATATCAGTGAAAATGAGGACCCCTGGTGCCAAAAAAGTTCGCAGTACAACCTCTTCATTTTCAGGGTAGAGTCTTCACACTAAGAGTGAACTGAAGATGTGTCCTATATGTGACCTTATAATCCAACAAACATTTTGAGCAGCTGTGGAAATATTTGTGTGGTTCTGGCTTTCATCAGGACATCACGGGTAAAACCTATAGCTCTGGCAAACAGCAGAATGGGGGTTTTTTTTAGCTATGAGGGAAATTTAAAGATCTCTTGAACCAGGCTGTGGCTGAGCCTTTGGTTTCCTCTTGAAGAAGACAATTTGCAGTGTTATAGAGGCTCATGTTTCTTTGTAGTTAAACACAAAACTTTCCACTGTAAGTTTGATGTTGCTCTCCATAGCTTCCACCTCTAAATCTCTCCAGAAAGTGGTAGGTACTTAGTATTTCCTATGTAGGATCTTGATGAAGAGATAAAGTTTAGTTGTGTAAGGCTACCTATAAATAACTGACACGGTAGCATGCCTGTGCTATCTTTTTTTCCCTTGTGTTTTTAAGTTGTGTTTCACAGATGGCCCAGAACTCCATCATTGCCTTCCCTTCGAAGAAGTAGATTACAAGAAGGAGAAGGAGATAGATATATATATATATTTTTTTTTTTTTCTTTTTAACACTAATAAGTACCAGCAGAGATTTTCTCCGATCAATCCATGAAACAGAATTTGACCTTGCAACAGCAAATGCAGGAGTGACAGGTTGGGTCGGGGGGTAACGGGAAGGGCCTTGAAAACAGAGACAAGCGGTTCTTGTTTGATGCTATAAAGAGTGAGGAGGTGGAAGGTGAGATGCTCAAAGTGGCAGGCCAGCAGCAGAATATTGGATGACGAGATGGCATTTGTCAAGGACAAAAGCATATTAGGATTGTGAGAATCAAGCTGATGAGACTTTTCACTGCGTGGACGTGCAGAAAAGCCGTGCCTTTGGTGTGTTACACAGAAAATGACCGAAATTTCATTGCAGTCGGTTAAAGGTTCTTGGAGAAATCTGTGAGTCAATGTTGAGGTGACAGCGATCACAGTGTGGGTTGTGGTGGTGTTTATGGGGATGAAACTAAGTAGGGACATGATAGCACACAACAGTATGAGACAGAAAGGCCTAGAGATGGTGCAAGAAGGTTTTTGTACCCAGGATTGTCATTCTGGCATTGTAGGCAGCAGACTGGAGAGACCGATGTCTGTAATCTGCCTTCCTCCCTGCTACCCCGAGAGCTCTGTGTGCAGAACTGATCTCATTTGTTTTAATCAAATTATGAATGAAGCTAAGGCACTGTGACTTCCAGGGTTTTCTCATTTCTGTTTGTCTGCGCGTCTGATGCTACGCAATTATTTTCTGCTGGTGGCTGAGGACTGGTCACAGGTCTTCCAAGTTAAATTGTTTTCTGGGTGCATACTGGGACAGAAAGTGGGAGTGAGATTAGTGATGCAATTGTAAATATATAAAAGTTAAATATCATTTTAGGTTCTCTGAATAGCCAGTTGGGAGACAAAGGAAGCTCTTAGAGGTGTTTTATCTCCTCCTCAATTATTCATTGAGTACAAGATGGGAGACTGGCTCAAACTGCTGCCTGTAGACACCCAGCTGGGTTGGAAAGCTTCTTGCCCATGGATACAAGGATTAACTCAGCATTTCACAGCCCAGGACAGACACCTCCAAGCTTGATGTGGACAAGACAGCTTCTCCCTGGCAGCACGCAGGGTCGGTGCTAATGCTGTGGTGAGTCCCACAGCCCTCTCTTACACCCGTGTCAGGGAATGGGAAGCTCTGCAGTGCATGAGCTCTCCTTAGTGCTGGTTGCACTCATGGAATAACTTCAGCTATTTTTTGGGGTTCTTAATGTAAATTGTGGGCACTGCCTGGCTTGTCGGCTTCTTAGGGGTTGCAGGCTATAACTTCAGTGCTCTTTTGGCTCCATTCTTGCCTACAAAATGGAGAAAATGTTACTGGAAAGTGCCGATGTTTATTCCAGAAATGAGCAAGGTGAACAAGTACTATTTTTATTTATTTTGTTTTGTTTTGTTTTAATTAGTGCTTTCTCTATCAAGCTTTTGGATCCACCTTACTTGTTAATCCCTGCTCCAGCCATTCAGGGATGAAGTGTGATGATCTTCCCTTTGGAGTCACTGCTCTGTATGATGAGTACTGAAACTTGGGAATTAGCTGGCACTCTCCTCTCTCCCATCTACCTGGATTCCTCTTTTCCTGCTCTGTCATTGCTAGGTGTGTTGTACATCACTGAAATGGCTATGGGGTCCTACATGAGCCATTTTTTCTCCACCAGAAGTCCTCACAAAAGGAGGTTTAACTCCTACCCGGCACTTTGTCTGATAAAACAAGTGGAGGAACGAGCCTTGGTGGCTGTGTGCACCTTCATGGGTTCAGAGGCACGTGGCGCAGGTACCAGTCCTGGGAGCGCCAACTCCATGAGACATGGAAATCAGCTGGAGGCCAGAGGGTCAATGCAAGAAGGAGAAGAAAGAGGAAAAGAGGGAAAAGACGGAGGGAGCGCTGGCCCCTCTCCCATCCAGACCACCGATCCTGTTGTCCCCAGAGCTCTCAGGTGTGTCACAGGCAGGTCTTCCAATATTGCTCCTTGAATTGGTACCAGCAAAGACTTAAATGGTGCTTCCCAACCTGTGGCCATGGGTGCAGGGAAACGCTGTGTGGAACCCATGGACTGGTGGCTCTGGGGTCACAATATTTCTGCAGAGGAGAGTGATGGGTGGACCTGGCCAACTGAAGTGAGACAGGCCAGTCTGGCAGCACCATGCCATGGTGGGCACAAGGGTGCAGCTCCCTGGCAAGAGGTTCTCCCTGCTGAGACACCAGCACGAGGGCTGGGCTTCTGTACGGAAGGGCTTTAATTGCTAAATGAACATCAGAGTTGCCCCAAAGCTACCGTTGTGCCATTGATGCAGCTTTTTTTTTTTTTTTAAGAATGCTTTACTTCTCTTTCTTGTTCTCTATTCTTTTTTTTTTTTTTAAATGAGTAACTTGCACATTAAAAACCCAAAAAGCATCTGAGTTTCAGATGTGCCTCAAAATGATGTCAGTTAGAGATCACATCTTGTGAACTTCCCTTCTCGCTTACCACATCCTGGTGGGGTTTTCTGTGTCCCATCTCAAGGCAAACATTTCTTACAGGAGGTAAATATAGCTGAGCACCTACTCGTGATGAAATGCGTGGGCCGAGGCAGCCGCCTTTGGGGGCGTAAGCACTTTCTAATTATAGCAGGTCCAGCTTCCTTTTTTCTCCCCTTCACACGTCATTATGTAAAACTCATTCTTCTCGGTTGTCTTTCCTGAAATAGGACCTTGGTGGATGTGTGTACACAGACTAGAAGCGAGTGTCGAAATTGTGTTCTGGCCCAGTCTCCCGTTTGCCCGGTGGGAATGGGACCAGCATAAATCAGATGACAAGGGCAGCCTTTGTTTCGTTTTGTCTCAAGCAGCCCTGGGGTGGGACAGGTGAACACTGGAGCTATTTTCCGCAAAAATTTCAAGTAGGCTCTTTAGAAATCGGTTAAATACAGGCAGTTTGCCTCATGTAGGCTGGAGGTCGAGAATACAAAGAGGATAAATTGCACTGTGAGAAGTTAAAGATTAATCACTAAACTTTCATCTCCCATTTAATTCACTGTTATAAGTACGTAACAGTTGTAGTTCAGCCACTCTCAGGTGGTTTTGCTCTGTTTCTTTTAAAGGGAGGTGAGAGGGTGCCAGATAAGGGTCCTGTTGCATTGTTTCTGTGCCCTGAGGGTCAGCAAAGCTGGTTTGGCTCTTGAAGGGGTGGGGAATGGGGTCTAGGTGAAGTGGGCAGCGGGGCTTGACCCGCTCTATGGGATACATCGGCCTGGATTTTTCTGCTGAAGACTTGAGCAAAATCAGTCGTGTAGGGCCAAGCTTGCTGCATAGGTAGTGCCGAAGTTTTGGTTGCAGAGAATACTCAAAAAGACAATTTCTTTCGAAATACTTCTTCCACCATCCCTCCCAATGTGTGCACAGTGATCAGAGGCTAACTGTGGTCCTTCCTCCATTCCAGTGGTGTGAGGATGTGCTGACACTGGAGTCAGGGGCCTCTTCACCATTACGGCTCGAAATGTAGCATCAATTTGCCGGTTCCTTGGCAGACGCTGTGGTGGGAGGTATGCTGGGAAAACTGGAGGCCTGTGGGGTGCAAAAGGAAGAAGGACTGGGTGTTTAAAAAAAACCCATATGTAAAATTTGCCCATAACCAGGGCAGACAACTGCTCGGATGCCAAGTTATTTGATAACTGTTGTCATAGCGTGTACAAGATTATACGGTGATATACTGAGGCACTGGCAAGATAATTCATCCTGTAACGTTGCCTTGTAAGCAGAGTGAATGGTTCTGGCTGAGCAAATAAAAAGGGTGCTTCGTAGCCCTGCAGTGTTCTCTGAGATAATATGCCTGGGTGTACAGGTCCATTGATTTATTCCTTTGTTTTTATGGACTAATGTTTGTGGCAGACAGACGCTGACATACTGATATTGCAAATGGGCGGTGATGTATCACTCTCAAAACCTTTAGCTGCCTTTTTTTGGGTTTTTTTTTGTATTTAAAATGTTTTTTATTGCAGCTCAGCCTTTTATTCTAATTATCTGCCCAGTTTTGTCAGCAGAGAAAAAAGACTGGAGGTTACGAGTGCCATATACCATGGGGCTGGGAGGAAGGAAGGGTGACTGCCAGGACAGAGATGTCCTCTGCAGCCAGAGGGGCCATTGGCAATGAGAAATTATAGTGGCCTTTCTGTAGCAACTTTCTTTTACTGGCAAAGGGGTGACATAATGGAGCCCCTGCAGAATGACACTGGTCAGGGCTTGGGATAGTTTCTGAAGTTCTCTTTAATGGGCACATCCTCCTCAGAACAGGGTGCTCCATCAGGCCGTGTTCTCCTCCTACCCATGGGTCGTGTGAAGTCATAACCCTCTGACTTCTTGTTTTTACTTGACTTTACTACCATGGGCTGAAGGTGATTTACAAAAGGCATAGCTGATGGGAAAACCACCAAAAATCCAGCCTGGTGAGGCTGCTTGGAGCCCAGCCTCCAGAAGAGATGCAGAAGAGATCTGCCCCATGCTTTCAGTGCAAGGTGGGAGAGGATAAGAAGGGCAGGTAAATAACTTTTTACCCAGTAATGTTCCTTTCTGTGGCTAGATTTTCTCCTCTCTCCTTCATAGTCAACCAACTTAGTGTGTGGATTTGCAGATGAGTGAAGAGTTATCATGGAAATGCTGAGCAAGAAGGTTGGTCATGGGAAAACCCAAATAACTGGGGTGTTCATCACTGCCAGAACTAATACTGTATTTTCTTCCTCATAGGGTATATAGTTGAGCTACCTTTCTCTGCTGCTACAATAAGGGGTCAGAGCTATGCTCTAGGAATGAATACTGTGCCTTTGTGCTTCTCAGTCTTCACACCTGCGCTCAAAGTGTTTCAGAAAGTCCATGGAATCACTGTAATTCATAAAAAAGCCTGAAAATAAACCAGTATTTCTTACCTGGGCCTGACATATGAGTCCTGCCTATAACATTATTTTGGGTCCTGCTTTCCTGCCGTTTTGGGAAAGTGATCCAATACAAACAGATGCAATCGCTGAAGCAGCCAGAGCTGTTTTCCTGGGAGATCCCTAGGTTGCCTAAGGGAGTCTTTCGGAGCATTGGTGCTCCTGGAAGGTGTTTGCAGCAAGGGCTATAGAGGAAGGCAAGGAAGCAGTTGAATTCCTCAAAGTGGTCTTGTTTCTTAGAAAAGCATCTTTGCCACAGCAGAAACCCAGATCTTCTCCCAGGAGACAGAGGAGGAGGCTTTGGCTTGTTCTTGCTTGGAGTAGCCTGCGTGGACCCACAGGGCATTGCCACCTGTTTTCTCTGGGATGGATGGGATGGTGGATGTGGAGGGTTTCTCTGTGTGCTGTTATCAACAGGTTCTTGACTGCTTTGGTGTGTTGTTCAACAATTTTGAAGCAATCAAGCATTTTGCAAAAGCATGAGTACCTTCCCCTTCCTTACTATAACGTTTGGGTGGGTTCTGTAAATCCAGACAAATAAGTGTTATTATGCTTTATGGTTTTGCTTTATAGGCTCAGCAGTTGAAAGCCTCTCCTTTCAGCCAGAGGTGGGTAAGCAAGATTACGCAGTGGAATAGTTATTCATGTTTTCTGTCTGAAAGCAAGGGATACTCCTTTGCAGAAAGGATTATGAAAGATTTTTTGCACTCCCTCCAAATCTGATGCAATAAAGTCAGGGCTAGAATGATCTCTTCTCTTTCTTTTTCCCTAGTGTAGCATGATATATTTTCTGGGAACAGACGTCTCATGTGCTTCTCTGCGATGGAAATGACCTCATTTTCAGAAAATGTCTATGGATTCTATGATTATGACAGTGCACAGTGCTACCACTCTCCTACTGAGGTGCAAAATCTTTGCGTCTTTGGGAGGCAGCCCTATGGCAAAATTATCCTGACTCTGATATGGATGCCTATCTTGTGTGTGCATCACGTTTGGAAGTCTGGGCTTGCCATCCTAAGGAGGTGCAGTGTGAGACTTGGAGCAGTCGTGTGTTTTGTGATGCACACTGCAACCGGTCCAAGATTAAGTCATCCAGGCCTTCCTCTGCTGTGCTCTGAATCAGCTTATTCTTATAAATTACTTTCAGGTTCCTCCGTGAAGTGCCGAGGGTGTGTATCAGTGAAAGAAGCAGTCATCTCTCCCACATATATATTATAAAGATCACAGCTCTCTGGAAATACAACAGGTTATAGCTGGGAGCTAAGCTTGCTGCAGATGCAACAGTCATTTCTGATGGTAATGATAGAAGAATTATTCCTTATTATACATCTGGCATTGAGGTATATCAACAACATCACTCTTTTGAAACATTATGAGGGAACCAGCCCACCAAAAAATTCTTGATTTGAGGGCTGTAGAATAAATCCATGTTTTTTGCTCTTCTGCTGTTTAATGAATCACCTGAGCCAGAAACTGATAAGAAATGTCGTAGGTCAAAAGAAATGTATGTTGAATCACAAGATTTGCGGGGAAAACCCCTCTGAATTTCACCGGTGCTAGGTTTTATTCAGCCCTATGGAGGCATGCTTACTCCTCCAGGTTTCTCTTTGTCAATAATAAAGAGGAGGCACTGTTAGTCAGCGAACTATCGGAAGAGGAAGTGTTTAAGCAAAATGCTAACTTCAATAGAAATGAGTCAGCAGGGCAGAGCGATAATCATTCAAGACTCTTCAAGGCACTTAGAGTGGGTGCTAGGCTGCTAACAAAAATACCCCAACCTGTCGAAATCTAATTCTCCTCAGGAGAACTTGAATATGGCTCATACTGTAGGTGTCTGCAGGAGTTGCAAAGTGATGAGAGAGAATTATAGATCAACACAAGGGTAGTATCCAGAAAATTGGATGAAAGAGCTACAAAAAGACCAGAAGTCTTTCCCTACAGGACTTTTGCTGGTTTTCTGCCTTTTTTAATTTTTCGAGGGAATCAATATCCTGTGCAGTCAAAGAGCCAGCAGCCAAGAACTTATGTCAGCTTCCCAAAAATCTTTGATGAGGACTCTCACAACGATGCACTTAGAGAAATTTAGTTATGGAGAGAGATGATTCCTAAAGATATAACATTAGATGATGAAGTAGAAGCTGAAATTCTCCTTGGGCAGTGTAAGTGCAGACTACTTTAGTGCTGTGGGTGGGTAGGCTTCATCATGGCTCAAGCCTTTGCGGGGGAGACGTGGACAACTCAGCATTAAATTCTGCTCACCACTGAAGAAAGCAACCAAGGTGGTGGGTGTGCAAAAATCACGCTGGACAATAATAATTGGAATTATCAACGCATTTGAGAAATATGGTTATGTTCTCCCTGAGCTTACTGTCGGGAACACCGTCTTGAAGTGTCTCTGCTAACAGCGTATTTTTAGGCTGTAGCTAAAATAAGACTAAGATTCACCTCTGAAGAAAGTTTAAAAGTGTTTTGGCAAAGAGGGAAACAAGAAAGGTGATTTTGTAGGATAGATTAAGCAATGAGTGGCAAAGAAAAGGCCAACCCAAGTTTCCTACTGAGGTCTTTCTGCAATACAGGAACAAAGACAAAGCCTTAAAGTCTGAAAAAGCATTTTTAAAAGCAGTTAACTGGCGCAACACTCTTTTGTTGAACTAATGCTTGGAGACACTGGCATGAGGTGTTAGTGTTCTGCGTTCATTATACTTTATCTAAGGTTAGCTAATTGTTAGCTAACATTGAAGTGTTGTAGGAGTATCGACAGTTGTGCTCATGAAGTTCCCCTGAACACCAAATGCTCAGAAGCAGCTTCCTCCAGGCACAGTGAGAAAATGGGTCGTTACATCCTCCAAAGGAACCCATTTTCTCTACTGTCAGAGACAGACACTTATAAACCCTTTTCCAAGTATTTATGATGTTATGAACCTCTCAGTTTAGATCTGTTTCTCAGTAGTGATTTCTCTTGCTCCATGAGTATTTGATTAAATTTCTTTCTTCCACGTTTTAGACAGAAACCACAAGCTGCAAAGTAGGAGAATGAGAGTGTTTCTGGGTTTGTCAGTTCCTCAAACAAAAGAAAATCTTTTTTCATTAGGAAACAGTATTCTTACAGAATATAAACATAATGTTTGTTTATAAAGCAAATCTGCAGATGGTGTTTAGGAACAATATCAAAACTGTGGTTTGGGACAGGCTAGATTTCATAAAATCACTGATTGTATTTCGTGCTTGCATTGCAATTACCTAATCTTTTTTTTCTTGTGGCTTTCAGAGAGAAACAAACGAACAGCATCTAGTAATGCTTGCGCTGAGACAATACTTTTAAGCAGTAATCTAAATGGAATATGAATTAATAATGTGCCTGATCCCTACCATAGTTGCGTTTAAGTTGCGCATTTGCACCAAGGGCAATAGACTTGTCCCATTGCACTGTGTCGTAGGCTGAAAATTCCCTTTTGTTTGGGTTGTATACAAGTTTTATAATTTGTAGCCCTAAGTTGACCCGCCCAGTGCACAAGTGGAAGGTATTTCCCGTACCTCCCGCTTCTCTCTCTTTCCTTCTCCTGGGAGCCCGGGCTTCGCGGAGCAGAGCATGGGAGGGCTCAGCACTGCACCCAGCACCTGGGATTCGTGTTGCTTTTGCCTCTCCTGTTGATGCCGCAGATGGGGGACGTACCCTGTGGAGCCTTTCTATCTTCACTGTGTC
>VXBO01002211.1:19132-30733 GCA_013400135.1 Rhinoptilus africanus | reverse complement strand
AAAGCACAAACATACACTTCTAATTCCAATTATATCACACATAGGCACCTCAAACAAGTTATGTAGAATTAGATCTACAGATGTTACTTTTACATACCTCAATACATTATTAATCCAAATAAAACCTCAAAGTTAATGAGATTCTCCTATTTATATATCGTAGAATAATAGAATGGTTTGGATTGGAAGAGACCTTAAAGATCATCTTCTTCCAATCCCCTTACCATGGACAGGGACACCAACCAAGAGACCAGAATGCTCAAAGTCACATGCAGTCTGGTCTTGAACACTTCCAGGGCTGGGGCATCCACAGCTTCTCTGGAGAACCTATTCCTGTGCCTCACCACCCTCACAGTAATGAATTTCTCCCTAATATCTAAACTAAATCTACCTTCTTTCAGTTTAAAACCATCACCCTTTGTCCTACTGCTACACATCCTCTTAAAGAGTCCCTCTCCATCTGCCCTGTAGGTCCTCTTCAGCTACTGAAAGGTTGTTATAAGGTCTTCCCAGATTCTCCTCTTCTCCAGGATGAACAACCCCAACTCTGTTAGGAGAGGTCCTCATAAGAGAGATGCTCCAACCTCTGATCATCTTCATGGCTTTATTCTGGAACTGTTCCAACAGGTTCATGTCCTTCCTGTGCTAAGGGCCCCAGAGCTGGATGTAGTACTTCAGGTGGGGTCTCACAAGAGTGGAGTAGAGGGGCAGAATCACCTCTCTCAAACTGCTGGCCATCTTCTTTTCATACAGTGCAACGTTCTGGGCTGTGAGCACATGTTGCCGGCTCGTGTTGAGCTTCTCTTTTAACAATACCCCAAGTCCCTCTCAATCACAGAATCACAGAATGGTAGGTTTGAAGGGACCTCTGGAGATTGTCTAGTCCAACCCCCCTGCCAGAGCAGGGTCACCTTAGAGCAGGTTGCACAGGAACCCACCCAGGCGGGTTTTGAATCCCTGCTCTCTATCTGTTCTCCACCCAATCTGTATTTGTGCCTGGAATTGCCATGACCCACATTCAGGACTTTGCACTTGGCGTGGTTGAACTTCATGAGGTTTTCATGTGCCCACCTCTCAAGCCTGTCCAGGTCACTCTGGATAGCATCCCTTTCCTCCAGCATGTCGACTATGCCACACATGTTGTTGGGTTTTGGCAATTTTGCTGCATCCCTCAATTCCACTCACAGTTCATGCACTCACCTGCAATCACTGCCCATCTACAACAAAGATGTTAAACAGCACTGATCCCAGTACTGACCCTTGAGGAACGCCACTCTTCACTGGTTTCCACGTGGACAATGAGCTGTTGACCGCAATCGGTTGAGTGTGGCCACCTGGCCACTTCCTTATCCACTGAGCGGTCCATCCATCAAATCCATACCTTTCCAAGTTAGAGATCAGGATGTTGTGTGTAACACTGTCAAATGCTTTGTGTAAGTCCAGGTAAATGACATCTGTTACTCTCCCCTTATCTAGCAATGCTGTGGCAACATCGTAGAAGGCCACCAGATTTGTCAGGCACAACTTGCCTTCAGTGAAGCCAAGCTGGCTGTCACCAATCACCTCCTTATTTTCCATGCGCCTTAGCAGAGATTCCAGGAGCATCTGCCCCATGATCTTGCCAGACACAGAGGCAGCCTATAGTTCCCCAGTCTTCATTATTTCCCTTTTTAAAAATAGGTGTTATGTTTCCCCTTTTCCAGTCAGTGGGAACGTCACCAGACACAACTTTTCAAGTATAATGGAAAGCAGCTTAGCAGCTTCATCAGACATTTCCATCAGAACCTGCAGATGGTTTTCATCAGGTCCCATGGACTTGTGTACCTTTGGGTTTCTCAGATGGTCTTGAACCTGATCTTCTCTTGTAGAGGGCAGTTTTTGATTCCCATAGCCCTGGTTTTTTACCTTCTGTGACTTGGACAGTGTGGTTGGAGCCCTTGCCAGTGAAGACCAAGGTGAAAAAGTAATTTTGTACCTCAGCCTTCTCCATATCCTGGATGATGCTTATATATGCTTATATGTAAACAGTAGCAAGTTTGATTATGTTGCAGGAGTTTATTCATAAATATGCAAAAGTATCATGGAGACTGGTAAATGAAAACTTGTTAGACTATTGTTAGAACAATTTCATGTTTAAAAATCATTCAGCTTATTTCTTGTTTTGTAGTTCTCACATGTCTTATTAGTTCAAGAAAAATTTGGAACAGTTGGATTTCCTGAGGTAAATGACTGAAGTTAATCCTGCTAGATTATGGAAGACTATGTCTTCGTTTTTATATGTGACCTTTCTTCATACAAGACATACCTATTTTCCAAATTCCTGGTACTACTCAAAACGCTATTAATTTTTAATGAATGCTAAAATTTCACTTGAATTTCTGTAGTGGAAAATGTAACCTAAAGCAACATTAACAAATCTTTGAAAAGATCAATATGAATATTTTTTTTTATATCTGATTCATACATTATTTGAGAAAATGCTTTTTCATGCAACTAATTTGCTCAGTCCAAGCATTTAATTAGCAGCGAAATTTAAATATTTGTCAGGCACAACCTGGAAGTGACATTTCATGATCTACCACTTTAGGCTCATTTTCTTTCCAGAGAGTAACCTTAGCCTCTTGGGTAACTCAGTCAAGCAATATTTTTTCTCAACTTTGCTTAACCCTCGACTCCAAACACATTAGCACCTTATTTTGGAAGTCTTGATGGAGATTGCCAGAGGTTAGGGACATAAATTCCTCTAAGACCATTATTTCTAGAGTAATACCTTATGTACCAAAACCTTTAAAACATGTTTTATAAAATACAATTTATATAAAAAAATACTCTTAATTTGTTCAGAAATTGCCTTTTCAAAGATTGATTTTATTATATTTTGTATAGTTTTTATGTGCTGACATATAATTTTCTTTCAATATATTACGCAACAGGAAAATTATTAATCAGAAATGTAATACTGTTTTCATTACTCTTACTATCAACTTTGTGAAATAGAAATTACAATTTTATTTTGTATTGTAAAAGATTATTTGGAATAGAAAATAGTAGATTTTTTTTTTGTAAATAATCTGTCCCTATACAATAAAAAACATGTACTATTATCTACAGTGCTACATCTAACACCTTACAAGCAGTATCTTAGTTTTGACTAACTATCTAAGTAATAAATACCATCTTAATGATATACTTTTTGTATTGCACAGGGTCAAGTCATTTACAAGAAAAGTTACCATCAGTAGCATGTACAGGAATCATGCACAGCGGAACATTCCATTGTTGGAAGCAAAATAGAAAATTATGAAAACTAATCCTCCCTTCCTCAACATGTGTTTTTGATCCTTAACATAAATAAGACGTCTTTAAAATGTCTTATTCATGTTTTAGACACAACTTAATCTCAATAATTGTGAAAGTTTCTGTAGAACACAATAAAGACATTAAGTTAATTCCCACAGGCTAATACATCCAATGGAATGATTCACAGAATAAATATTTTAAATTACTTCCAAAAAAGACAATAATATAAAACTTACATTTTAAAGTGTTTTTTTACAGAAATTGTGAAGCATCATGTGCTCTAATTTTGTGTTATAATCACTTTACAATACATTTGAAACTGTGTGGCAAATATATCTTGACAATTTCTACACAAAGGGAATCAATTCACAAGTATTTATTTATAAACATTGATTATCAGAATACCTCCATGTCAATTATGGAAGCTACAAATTAACCTTAGATACTAAAAACTGTTTTTCTAGATGTGCATTATATTGTATGCAGTCCCTCCTCAGCTGCCTAAAAGAAATTGAGAAAAAATTCCAAGAGTAGGAGTGCAAACAGTTGTCATACTACTCAAGCTATTAAAGATAGAGTTTTGAGTTAAATACTTTGATCGAAATTCTCCCATGAGTTTTAAGTAATTTCCGTGACTTAAACATTGATAATATGATAAACAAAAAAACTCCTTTAGAAATCTTGATTAGATAAATAAAAGGAATTTTTGTGCTTCATGCATCTAAGAATAACCACATAATCTACATTCAACATAAGCATAAGTTCAATAACAGTGTGCCCTGGACAGGATAGCAAACCACACCCTGGGGTGCATCAAACACAGCATAACCAGTCAGTCAACAGAGTGATTATCCCAGCCTCACCTTGAGTATTGTGTGGAGTTCTGGGCCCCACAATTTAAGAAGGATGTTGAGGTCCTTAAATGTGTCCGTCGGAGGGCAACAAAGCTGGTGAATGGGCTGGAAAGAATGTCCTGTGAGGAGCGGCTGAGGACTCTGGGTTTGTCTAGTTTGGAGGGAAGGAGACTGAGGGGTGATCTCATTGCTCACTGCAGCTTCCTGAGGAGGCCAAGAGGATACAGAGGTGCTGACCTCTTCTCCCTGGGATCCGGTGACAGGGTGCATGGGAATGGTTCAAAGCTGCATCAGATTCAGACGACATAAGCAAACTTTTCCTTACTGAGAGGGCGGTTAAACAATGGAACAGGCTTCCTAGAGATATGGTCAATTTCTGAGGCCAGCCAGTGCCTTAAAAAGAGGCATTTGAACAATACCCTTAATAATATGCTCTAACTTTTGGTCATAGCAGGAGTGGTCAGGCAGTTGGACTAGATGATCACTGCAGGTCCCTCCCAGTTGAACTATTTTATTCTCTTCTACACACACACATTTTTATCAGATTGACCATCTTGTAAGCACTGAAACACTGAGAATGGCATCTGAGTATTAGTGTGTTTATATAAAACAAATACACAGTGTCGCTGACATTTAAAATAAGAAATAAAATAAAAAACAAACAAGAAACTGAGGTATTTAGCCCAAGTCTGAAGCCATGAAAGATGTTTAAAAGTAAACAAGCTATCACTTAAGTATTGCAACATATGAAGCATGCTGGTTAACACAGTATAACTTAACTATACCTATTTTAGCTGGTTGTAATATTTTTTTATATCTTACTTCTACAGTTACTGACAATTTTTTTCCTTTTTTTTTCTATATCATCCATTTTCATTTCTACTCACTTCATGTTCCCCTCCCAGCTAATGTCTCACAAATTGCTTTCTGTTGTCAGTCTATGAACACTCTGATTTATAACTCTACCTCCTTCATCTTCTCTTCAGAACTTTCTCTAACTCAGAAGTTCAATTTCATAATAAAAGATTTAATCTTCTAGTGCTCCTTGCTTTTTCTTTCCTTTTTACTTCTCACCACACCATTAATCCATTCTCTGTCTTGAGTACCTTCTCCACAACTCTAAAATGAGTAAACATGTTCCTTTCTAATCCTTGGTACTTTCCATAGGTAGCATAGTTTTAAAACAAACTTTTATTTTTCAAATGCCTCAAGTAATAATGTTTTATCATCCTAAAAGGCTCTCAGTCTATTGGGAAGAATGTGGTGTGTTGCTATTTGAAAAAGACCAGGCTGTAGTTGGGAAGACAGTATTAGATGCACCAGCCATAACCACAAGTCCATTTTTTCCTGTTGCTCTGTGTCTAGACAGGGACTTGTCTCATAAGACCCTAACCATTAAAACAAAACAAAACAAACAAAATGAATCAACACACACACAGAAAACTAGAACCCAAACCAAAAACCAACAAAAAGCAGTCTTGTATTGAACAGTTCAGCTGTGGACACCACTCAGAAACATATTAAAAATAGTTTGGCCTTTCCCTCTAAATGAAGCACAAAGATAACGGAAGGAAAGTTTGCCAGATAGGGGAGAGTACTTCATTCTCTCTTCCATGAGGTCTGCTGGTTGGTATGATGCGTTGGTGGTTTTTTTTTTTTTTTCATTCATAGTTTCTATACAATTCCTAAATGTTGATCTTTGAAGACAACCCATCAAAACACAGGAATGATCTATCTAGTGGGAGGCCAGGCTACTCCTGTCTGAATGCAAGAAGGGAAGCCTATGGAAAATGCGCAGCAGGTGGAAGTGGGGATAGGCTGCCCAGGAGGAGTAGGGAACTGGGCAGTTGGGGGTAGAATTCAGAAACCCAAAGTTCAGCTGAAGCAGAAACTAGTGAAACACGTCAATATCAATAAGAAAAGTTTCCACAGTTATACTGTCAGCAAATGTTGAACCAGTTGATTTCAAGAGTGCTGAGAAACCCAGACAGTACCATTTTAAGACCATGCTGCATTATCTTTGAATGGCCTTCTCAGAAGGTGTAATGATGACAAAAAGGCAAATAATATGCACATGTTCAAAAAGGAGAAGAGTAAAGGTCCAGGAAATCAGATGCTGATCAGAATCACCTTAGACCCTTGTATGATTATGGCGCAAACCCTCCTGTAAGCTTCTGGGATCATGAAGGACAAGAACATGAGTGAGACTAGAGAGCACAGATTTACAAAAAGAAAGTCAGGCATGGCTGACCTGATTGCCTTCTATAATGAACTTGCTTTGTGGACAAGGTGACATCAGTGAATATTTTTTACCTCAATTTTAATACAACTTGTAACATGGTCTCCCTTAGCAATGCTGTAACCAAAATTAGGCAGTGAGATCTCAGTGTCTGGACTAGAAGATGAATGAAAAACGGGATGAACAATAGGCTGAAAAGGTCATGATTAACAGTTCAAATTCTAACTGGCAGATGGTTATGAATGGCATTCCCCTCAGACCAATACGAGGGCTAATAGTTGAAAACTTTCATCATCAACATGGCAGAATATGCCTCATCCATTTTATGTATGAAACTAACTTTCAGGTACAGTAGAGTACAGTACAGTACAGTAAGGTATGGTACAGTACAGTAGAGGGCAGCTCCACCTTCCAGATTGACCCAAACAAGCTGTCAGGAAACTCATGTATTTCAACCAAATGAGGAATTTGAATGTCGGAATAAGCCTGTGCCACAGTACAGGCTTGGAATCAGCTGTCTGGGTAGAAGCTTTGCAGCAAAGGACTGGAGGGCTTGGGGAGATGGCAAGATGAACATGAATTGACAGCGTGCCTTTGTGGCAACGTATGCCCTAGTGAGCCCAGTGATATGCGCTGTATCTTTTTTTAGATTGAGATTGAAGAAAGCGCTTACAACAACACTATTAGCACTTGAGAGAGTGTATTAGGAGAATTTAATCCAGTTTTTGTTGTTCAAAATATCAAACACATTGACAAACTGATGGAAGACGACTAAGACGCTGAAGAATACAACTTTCAAAGACTGGCGAGGACACTGAATTTGTTCAGAATGAGAATAGAAGGATAAGTGGAAAATCTAACTGCTGTCTTCAATTACCTGTCAGTGAGGGTTATAAAAAAAACAGAATCAAACTTCTCAGAAGTGCATATCGAAGGGATAAATAAGGAGTGATAAGAAGTTCCATCACAGATACAATCTAAAAAAAAAAAAAATCTCAAGTGTGATTAAGCACATTTAACTTAAAGGATTGCTCAGAGGAGATGTAAAACCTTTACCCTTGAAGACATCAAATACCCAACCAGACAATTAACCTTATCCAACTTTAAAGTTAACTCTGGTTTAAACATGAAATTGCACTAGATGGCTGCAAAAGGTCCATCACAGGTAAACTATTCTGTAATTCTATCCTATGTGGCAATAAAACAAAATTGCCAAATTCCAGTTGAAATTCTTCAACATTATCAAACTACATTTTTGATTAATAAACATATGAATATCTTAAGAAACTGAGAAAAATTATTTTGCCTAATCTGGAGAAGAGAAGGTTTATGGGGAAGCTGACAGAAAAGAGGAAGTTAATAAGAAAACAGAGCCAGGCACTTTATGGAGGCAAAGAAAAGAAGACTGAGAGATCAGTTGAAACAGAAGAGGTTCCAGAAGACATAACTCGTTGCTTTTTCACCATGACAAATGTCAAGCAGTAAAACAGGTTGCACAGAGGCATTATGTACTCTCCATATTTGGAGGTTTTTAAGCCTAGCATGAGCAAGGACCTGAGCGACCTGGTCTGACCTCCTAGTTGATCTGATGACTAGAGGTCATGATTTTACTGTCTTTGCTGATGAATAGCAGAGCTGTCCTGGCTCCCCAAGACTCCCCTGTTATCTATATATCCTGTGATAGCCAGACGAGTCTTCACTTCCTGGGTTGCACAAGAGATAGCAAAGCCAGTCTTAATTGCTCTTTAAGCACAGGGACTTCACCTCATTATCCAAATTCCACAGTTAGTTGAAGTAGCTTTGCAAAATTGTTATTGAAATATTGAAATATTACAAAATCGTTACTGGAATATTGAAATACAGTTGTTATTGAATATCCACCAGTTAGGACCCGTAAGAAGGACAGAATCAAGATCCTCTGATTTCAATTTACTTTAGGGACATTTCACTTCAGCACCATATTGTGTAGCTTTTTTTAGCAGCTGTCAACTGTACTTTATTGCCTTGTGATCATCACAGGTGTGAGACAAATTTAATAAAGGGAAGGAGGGTAAGGAAATTAATGCAGTTTTATAGTCCACTGTATGACGGGTCATTAAAAAGTACTGAAATGCTAGAGCACCTTTTGGATTTTCTTACTTTCTTTTTCCAGTCCCCAGACTACATTCTTTTCTCTGAAAATTTACCTTTCAGTAGTATTTCATGGGTGGAACTATTTCCATACGAGTTTACTATAGTTCAGTAACAATGTTCTCTTAAGTCTTCTTGAAACATCGAGCTCAGGTGAAAGTTGGTACACTTACTTATGTCATGAAATCTAGTTGATTCATGGTCATTCTGCCCATGCTATACCAAGACTGTAGTCTCTTTTTTTAAATTTTTTGCATATTATTTTCTTATTTTCCTAAGGAGCAGTGCAGGTAAAAAGGCAGAAATACCAACTATCTCCTATCATGTGGCTATGAGTAACACAACAGTTAATTACCACATCTAGGAAAAAGACATAAAAAGTAATCTTTGATTTTCAGACACACATAAATGTGTTGTCATGGGAGTAAAGATACCTGTATGCTTCACTGTTTGTAGGATAATGGCCAGAATTATGACACATTTGAAGTAATAAACAGACAGACATTTTAGAGAAAAATGTAGTAAGCCATTATTTTCATATGAAGTGTTCACATGACCTAATAAAAAGGATATTCTAACAAGTATACATAAGTTCTTTACATTCTTTAGCAGATAGTTTGAACAAAGTAAAATCTGATGGAGTAAAGACTAATGAGCTTCTTTAGAAACAAGAGGCAAAAAAATCTCTTGACCTCAGGGACATTGCACTGCTATGACTTTATCTTTTTAGCTACTTAAGTACCAGTGAGCTAACCAGGAATTATTAAAATGAATTAGCAAGACTTAAATCTCAGCCAATATCTGTATGAATTCCTTATTGTGCATATAGGTGTAAGAGTCTCACACTTCACAATCATCTAAAGCACTTTGAGAGAGACTGTGGACTCAAAAAAAAAAGTATTTCTGGTTTGTGACACTGAGCATTCAATGACATCAAAATTACAAAAAAAAAATTTTAATGCTAATCTCAGTCCTTTGGTATTAAAAACTTCCTCCCTCTCATAACTGAATTTATTTCCACCAGCAAAACAGTTTGTGCCCTATGTCAAAGACAGCTGGTCTAAGCTGTACAGGAGCTCAGCTGGAACTAGACACACATCTAGAAGCAGTATAACCATGGTAGTACTGTCCTGTACTCAAGTACAAAAAAATCATCTGCTAAACTGTTATACTAAAATTTGAGGGGAAGACCACGGTAACACTACTAATCACTTCTGGGATGTCCTGAATTATTTTTTTCCATATGGATCTTCCCTTGGATCAAACTAATTCATGGGTTTCTTGTCCATTCATAGAAGCAGTTATGCCCTTCATAAACACATGGTTAAGGCAGAAATAATAATAATACCTAGTTTTCTGAAGGAATCTAGTAACATCTTCCTTCCCCAGATTTTCAGTTTTTCTCTCAGGAAGCACAAAACCCCTTAACAGTAAGGAAAAGTCCTTGGTACTTTTCAGATTCAGTATGTTGCACTTTCCTTGATGATTCTATAATGACTGATCTAGTTTCTTTCCCCTGATATCATATCAGAGGATGGATTTCTATAATCGCCCTGAGAGACATCCCTGGTCATGTGCACGTATTAAGACTGAGTATATTATGAGACAAGCCAATGTCAGTATTTTATTTATTTTCTTATTAATTTGTATCTAAAGTTACATTTTTCAAAGGTGTCTCCTAGTCCGCTTAGCTTTCCCACACCTCTAGTAAAGCCTTACAAGAACTATTCTCTCATTAAAAGCCTTGGTGTAGTCATTTTCATTCTTTATCATGGTAAAGGTTTATTCCTGCTTCCACTCATTTTTATATCATAAGCTGCAGTCTAGGGTACAATTCCCAGTCATCTGTAAAGAAACTTGGATTGTGCTATTTGGTCCATCCCACAATTAAACTGGTCAATTTAAGATGGGCAGCCTTCAACTGCATTATGCTCTCAGTATATGAACTTCCAAAGCGAAATTGCCTGAATCATTGCAAATTGTTCTCACATCACCCTTCACCTGCATTTTCTTTCATGCTCCTAATTTTGAGAAAATTATTGGAAGCTCAACTGTATGTGTCTTGCTGCTCCCACATTTTATACCTTGGAGAAACTAATGTGCATTATCCCATATTTGGATGTGTGAAAAACTCTAAAATGTTTTCTCCCAATATTCTCACAATATATTAGTTATTTTAGCTAACTCTTGTTAGATTTCATTAACACCTGGCTAATTTTTTTTAGCCAACTTTATTGGTGTTTCTATGTATGTTAAAAATTGTTAGCTGGTGTAAACTTAAATTGGCTTTATTTTCTTTCTTTAGTCCTTCCAATTACGTCATTAAAAGAAACGTTCATAACACTAAGGTTTGACTTTTTTCTTCTTTTAAAATCCTATTTTCCAAAGCCTCTCACCATCTTACTAATTAGTATAACTCATACAGGTAATAAATATATAACAGAACAGTTTCCCTTATGCATTTTTTTCTATCCTTTTTAGTTTAATTTATAAGCCATAGATGAGGAGCTTCAGATAACTATCAGGTAGGTAAAAGGAAGTTGGAAAGGAGACGAAGAAAACTATAAGATACCATGGTGACAAACGTTAATCACACAATAAACAGGAAGGAAGAGTTTATGACAGCTAGTACACAGCTATGACAGATATTTCCTGTATAAAAGAACCAGTGACAACCTAATTATCTTATTTATGCTCATTTCTTTTTATTCATAGATATCATCTGTATTGGGATGCACAAAGTTTCAGTTATGGACTCTATGTAATTATTTAATATATTTCTGCAAAGCTTTTCCAATATTATTGCTTTTTAAAAAACTTTATTTTAAATTTTTCAAAATGCAGCAAATGTTGATAATGCATTTCTCCTTCCCTCTCTCTACATTACACCTTCTGTGTAGATTTCTTTCAAAATTCATGTAGCCAAACCCTACTTGATATCCTGATATGTTTCCACTTTCTCAATACTTTGTTCTCCATTCCCCACAGACAGTATGTCTGAAAGTTTGGTCAAAAAGTGAAAAATTAAATTGGGATTTGTTCCATGGCTCTTCATATGTTGCCAAGAGTTACCTTCAC